>BJKM01000443.1:319766-489862 GCA_015082035.1 Chaenogobius annularis | reverse complement strand
AACAAAATCACTCCAGAACCAGAACCTAGGACTAAACCCAAGACCAAACCAGGTCTAATCTAGTGCCAACCCAGAATTCAAGTCCATTTGGTTTTGTAACGCCAAAAACCACAACAGCCGTTTCCTCGACAGTGAGAAACAGAATAAACAGACGTCCCACAGCGCCCCCTGTCCTTAGACAGATGGCCCACATCCCCTGTCCTTAGACAGATGTCCCACAGCGCCCCCTGTCCTTAGACAGATGTCCCACAGCGCCCCCTGTCCTTAGACAGATGTCCCACATCCCCTGTCCTTAGACAGATGTCCCACAGCGCCCCCTGTCCTTAGACAGATGTCCCACAGCGCCCCCTGTCCTTAGACAGATGTCCCACAGCGCCCCCTGTCCTTAGACAGATGTCCCACAGCGCCCCCTGTCCTTAGACAGATGTCCCACATCCCCTGTCCTTAGACAGACGTCCCACAGCGCCCCCTGTCCTTAGACAGACGTCCCACAGCGCCCCCTGTCCTTAGACAGACGTCCCACAGCGCCCCTTGTCCTTAGACAGACGTCCCACAGCGCCCCCTGTCCTTAGACAGACGTCCCACAGCGCCCCCTGTCCTTAGACAGACGTCCCACAGCGCCCCCTGTCCTTAGACAGACGTCCCACAGCGCCCCCTGTCCTTAGACAGACGTCCCACAGCGCCCCCTGTCCTTAGACAGATGTCCCACAGCGCCCCCTGTCCATAGACCCTCCTTCTCGAGAAGGAGAAACTACCAAACCTCTTTGGGAAAAAGTAGAAACCTGGAGAAGTTCCACAGTGAAGCAGAGATCCGACTCCCTCAGACGGACAGGACTTGTGGACCTCCAGCTGGAGGAACATGAAGAAGAAGTTCTGTAAATGGAGAATAAAAGACCTCTGGAGCGAGAAGAACCCTGAAACACCAGTGCAATCTACTCCAGACTGTTCCTTTATCTTCAATAAAGACACCACACCACACACGCACACCACATATGCAGCACACACGCACGCGCGCACACACCACACACGCAGCACACACACGCAACATGCACACACACACACACTCAGCACACGCACACACATATGCAGCACACACACACGCACGCGCGCACACACACACACACGCACACACATACACACGCACATGCACACGCACATGCACACACACACACACACACGCAGCACACACACACGCACATGCACACACACACACACACACACGCAGCACACGCACATGCACACACACGCACACACACACACACAGCACACCACACGCACATGCACACACACACACACACGCAGCACACACACGCAGCACACGCACACACACACACACACACACACGCAGCACACACACGCACATGCACACACACACACACACGCACCAGCACACACACACGCACATGCACACCACACACGCACACGCACACACACACACACGCAGCACACACACGCACAGCACACACACACGACACACAGCACACACACACACACACACAGCACACACACGCACACATGCACACACCACACACACCAGCACAACACACACACGTAGCACACGCACACACACACACGCACGCAGCACACGCACACACACACGCAGCACACACACACACACACACACACACGCAGCACACGCACACACACACACACACACATACACACACGCACACACACACACACACGCAGCACACACACACACACACACACGCAGCACACACGCACACACACACACAGCACACACACACACACGCAGCACACGCACACACACACACACACGCACACACACACACACACACACACACACACACACACACACACACACACACAGCACACACACACACACACACACACACACGCAGCACACACCACACACACACACACACACACACGCAGCACACGCACACACACACACACACACACACGCAGCACACGCACACACACACACACACACACACGCACGCACACACACACACACACACACACACGCAGCCACACACACCACACGCACAAACTCTTCACTAATCAGAATCACCTTGTCTCGGCGTTAAGGTGCAACATAAAACACTGAGCAATAATAAAAACAAATGAAAACTATTTACATTTACTATAGTACAAGATAAAGTATGCATTACTCTGTTCACAAGAGTTACAGTTACATTTACAGTTTTAGTGCAGAAAGTGAACGAGTGAATTGTAGTTAAAGTGGGAGGAGTTTAAGAAGTGTTCATGAGTCCAACGGCAGAGGGGAGTGGCCTCCTGCCTGAGGGGAGTGGCCTCCTGCCTGAGGGCGTGGCCTCCTGCCTGAGGGGCGTGGCCTGGGTCAGCTGTGATCCGACCCGCTCGTCCCAGAGTCCTGGAGTACAGGTCCTGCAGAAATGGAAGACTAATATTTATAATAATAATATTTATTATAACCCCGACTCCAGACGATTGTAGTGAGTATAATCCATGTTGTTATGGTCAGCAGCAGGTTAGCATGTGTGCTAACGTTAGCATGTGAGCTAACGTTAGCATGTGTGCTAACGTTAGCTCACCACAATCGCCACTCATACTTTGATCAATAACATCAAAAACATGTCTGATATGATCTGTGCTAATCATGTTGTCCCAGTCACCACACGGGGCACTACACACCCACTACACACCCACTACACGCCCACTACACGCCCACTACACGCCCGCTGGTCTTCATGTTGTCCACCACACGGGGCACTACAACACCCACTCTGGTCTTCATGTTGTCCACCACACGGGGCACTACAACGCCCACTCTGGTCTTCATGTTGTCTGTTGTCATCGTTGTTCTGTTGCTAACGAGTGGCTGTTCTTCCTGTGTTCACCCCCGTGTTCTGTTGCTAACGAGTGGCTGTTCTTCCCTGTGTTCACCCCCCGTCGTTGTTCTGTTGCTAGCGAGTGGCTGTTCTTCCCTGTGTTCACCCCCCGTCGTTGTTCTGTAGCTAACGAGTGGCTGTTCTTCCCTGTGTTCACCCCCGTCGTTGGTCTGTTGCTAACGAGTGGCTGTTCTTCCCTGTGTTCACCCCCCGTCGTTGTTCTGTTGCTAACGAGTGGCTGTTCTTCCCTGTGTTCACCCCCGTCATTGGTCTGTTGCTAACGAGTGGCTGTTCTTCCCTGTGTTCACCCCCCGTCGTTGTTCTGTAGCTAACGAGTGGCTGTTCTTCCCTGTGTTCACCCCCCGTCGTTGGTCTGTTGCTAACGAGTGGCTGTTCTTCCCTGTGTTCACTCCCTCCGTCGTTGTTCTGTAGCTAACGAGTGGCTGTTCTTCCCTGTGTTCACCCCCCGTCGTTGTTCTGTAGCTAACGAGTGGCTGTTCTTCCCTGTGTTCACCCCCCGTCGTTGTTCTGTAGCTAACGAGTGGCTGTTCTTCCCTGTGTTCACCCCCCGTCGTTGGTCTGTTGCTAATGAGTGGCTGTTCTTCCCTGTGTTCACCCCCCCGTCGTTGTTCTGTAGCTAACGAGTGGCTGTTCTTCCCTGTGTTCACCCCCCGTCGTTGGTCTGTTGCTAACGAGTGGCTGTTCTTCCCTGTGTTCACCCCCCGTCGTTGTTCTGTTGCTAACGAGTGGCTGTTCTTCCCTGTGTTCACCCCCCGTCATTGGTCTGTTGCTAACGAGTGGCTGTTCTTCTGTGTTCACCCCCCGTCGTTGTTCTGTAGCTAACGAGTGGCTGTTCTTCCCTGTGTTCACCCCCCGTCGTTGGTCTGTTGCTAACGAGTGGCTGTTCTTCCCTGTGTTTCACTCCCTCCGTCGTTGTTCTGTAGCTAACGAGTGCTGTTCTTCCCTGTGTTCACCCCCGTCGTTTTCTGTAGCTAACGAGTGGCTGTTCTTCCCTGTGTTCACCCCCGTCGTTGGTCTGTTGCAATGAGTGGCTGTTCTTCCCTGTGTTCACTCCCTCTGTCGTTGTTCTGTTGCTAACGAGTGGCTGTGTGTTTCCCTCTGTCGTTGGTCTTTGCTAACGAGTGGCTGTTCTTCCCTGTGTTCACCCCCGTCGTTGTTCTGTTGCTAACGAGTGGCTGTTTCTTCCCTGTGTTCACCCTCCGTCGTTGGTTCTGTTGCTAACGCCGAGTGGCTGTTCTTCCCTGTGTTCACTCCCTCCGTCGTTGTTCTGTTGCTAAACGAGTGGCTGTTCTTCCCTGTGTTCACCCCCCGCCGTTGTTCTGTAGCTAACGAGTGGCTTTTCTTCCCTGTGTTCACCCCCCGTCGTTGGTCTGTTGCTAACGAGTGGCTGTTCTTCCCTGTGTTCACACTCCTCCGTCATTGTTTTGTAGCTAACGAGGGCTGTTCTTCCTGTGTTCACCCCCCGTCGTTGTTCTGTAGCTAACGAGTGGCTGTTCTTCCCTGTGTTCACCCCCCGTCGTTGTTCTGTAGCTAACGAGTGGCTGTTCTTCCCTGTGTTCACCCCCCCGTCGTTGTTCTGTAGCTAACGAGTGGCTGTTCTGCCCTGTGTTCACCCCCCGTCGTTGGTCTGTTGCTAACGAGTGGCTGTTCTTCCCTGTGTTCACTCCTCCGTCATTGTTTTGTAGCTAACGAGTGGCTGTTCTTCCCTGTGTTCACTCCCTCTGTCGTTGTTCTGTAGCTAACGAGTGGCTGTTCTTCCCTGTGTTCACTCCCTCTGTCGTTGTTCTGTTGCTAACGAGTGGCTGTTCTTCCCTGTGTTCACCCCCGTCGTTGTTCTGTAGCTAACGAGTGGCTTTTCTTCCCTGTGTTCACCCCCCGTCGTTGGTCTGTTGCTAACGAGCTGTTCTTCCTGTGTTCACTCCCTCCGTCATTGTTTTGTAGCTAACGAGTGGCTGTTCTTCCCTGTGTTCACCCCCCGTCGTGTTCTGTAGCTAACGAGTGGCTGTTCTTCCCTGTGTTCACCCCCCGCGTTGTTCTGTAGCTACGAGTGGCTGTTTCTTCCCTGTGTTCACCCCCGTCGTTGTTCTGTAGCTAACGAGTGGCTGTTCTTCCCTGTGTTCACTCCCTCCGTCATTGTTTGTAGCTAACGAGTGGCTGTTCTTCCCTGTTTCCACCCCGTCGTTGTTCTGTAGCTAACGAGTGGCTGTTCTTCCCTGTGTTCACCCCCCGTCGTTGTTCTGTAGCTAACGAGTGGCTGTTCTTCCCTGTGTTCACTCCCTCTGTCGTTGTTCTGTTGCTATCAAGTGGCTGTTCTTCCCTGTGTTAACTCCCTCCGTCGTTGTTCTGTAGCTAACGAGTGGCTGTTCTTCCCTGTGTTCACTCCCTCTGTCGTTGTTCTGTTGCTAACAAGTGGCTGTTCTTCCCTGTGTTCACTCCCTCTGTCGTTGGTCTGTAGCTAACGCTGAGTGGCTGTTCTGTAAGAGCCGAGTGTGTGGAGTCCAGGCCGTGATCCAGGACTTGGACCGGAGCTGGAGGATCATGGACTGCATCGAGACCAAACTGATCCGAGACACTATGGTCCTGATCAAACCCAGTCTGGACTTCCTGGACGGGATCATGGTCAGTCAGATGCCCTTCCATCCTCACGTCCTGCTCAGTGACTGTTTGTTTTGTTTCTCATGAACTCAAAAATATGAAACTTTTTCTATGAACACAAAAGCACATGACTCTGTGTTTCAGACTTCTCTCTGTGTTCAGTCTTCAGACTTCTCTCTGTGTTTCAGACTTCTCTCTGTGTTTCAGACTTCTCTCTGTGTTTCAGACTTCTCTCTGTGTTTCAGACTTCTCTCTGTTTTCAGACATGACTCTGTGTTTCAGACATGATCTCTGTGTTTCAGACTTCTCTCTGTGTTTCAGACTTCTCTCTGTGTTTCAGACTTCTCTCTGTGTTTCAGACTTCTGTGTTTCAGACTTCTCTCTGTGTTTCAGACCTCTCCGTGTTTCAGACATGACTCTCTGTGTTTCAGACTTCTCTCTCTGTGTTTTCAGACTTCAGACTCTCTGTGTTTCAGACTTGCCTCTCTGTGTGTTTCAGACTTTGACTCTCTGTGTTTCAGACTTCTCTCTGTGTTTCAGACTTCTCTCTTGTGTGTTTCAGACTTCTCTCTGTGTTTCAGACTTCTCTCTGTGTTTCAGATTCTCTCTCTGTGTTTCAGACTTCTCTCTGTGTTTCAGACATGACTCTCTGTGTTTCAGACATGACTCTCTGTGTTTCAGACTTCTCTCTGTGTTTCAGACTTCTCTCTGTGTTTCAGACTTCTCTCTGTGTTTCAGACCTGACTCTCTGTGTTTCAGACATGACTCTCTGTGTTTCAGACTTGACTCTCTGTGTTTCAGACTTGCCTCTCTGTGTTTCAGACAGACTTTCTCTCTGTGTTTCAGACATGACTTTGACTCTCTGTGTTCAGACTTCTCTCTGTGTTTCAGACTTCTCTGTGTTTCAGACTTCTCTCTGTGTGTTTCAGACTTCTCTCTGTGTTTCAGACTTTCTCTCTGTGTTTCAGACTTCTCTCTGTGTTCAGACATGACTCTCTGGTTTTCAGACTTCTCTCTGTGTTTCAGACTGACTCTCTCTGTGTTTCAGACATGACTCTCTGTGTTTCAGACATGACTCTCTGTGTTTCAGACAGACATGACTCTCTGTGTTTCAGACTTCTCTCTGTGTTTCAGACATGACTCTCTGTGTTTCAGACATGACTCTCTGTGTTTCAGACATGACAGACTTCTCTCTGTGTTTCAGACTTCTCTCTGTGTTTCAGACATGACTCTCTGTGTTTCAGACTTCTCTCTGTGTTTCAGACATGACTCTCTGTGTTTCAGACATGACTGTGTTTCAGACATGACTCTCTGTGTTTCAGACATGACTCTCTGTTTTCAGACATTACTCTGTGTTTCAGACATGACTCTCTGTGTTTCAGACATGACTCTCTCTGTTTCAGACTTCTCTCTGTGTTTCAGACTTCTCTCTATGTTTCAGACTTCTCTCTGTGTTTCAGACATGACTCTCTGTGTTTCAGACATGACTCTCTGTGTTTCAGACATGACTCTCTGTGTTTCAGACATGACTCTCTGTGTTTCAGACTTCTCTCTGTGTTTCAGACTTCTCTCTGTGTTTCAGACATGACTCTCTGTGTGTTTCAGACTTCTCTCTGTGTTTCAGACATGACTCTCTGTGTTTCAGACATCTCTGTGTTTCAGACTCTCTGTGTTTCAGACATGACTCTCTGTGTTTCAGACATGACTCTCTGTGTTTCAGACTTCTCTCTGTGTTTCAGACTTTCTCTCTGTGTTTCAGACATGACTCTCTGTGTTTCAGACTGACTCTCTGTGTTTCAGACATCAGACTCTCTGTGTTTCAGACATGACTCTCTGTGTTTCAGACATGACTCTCTGTGTTTCAGACATGACTCTCTGTGTTTCAGACTCTCTGTGTTCTGACTCTCTGTGTTTCAGACATGACTCTCTGTGTTTCAGACATGACTCTCTGTGTTTCAGACTTCTCTCTGTGACATGACTCTTGTGTTTCAGACATGACTCTCTGTGTTTTCAGACATTCAGACTTCTCTCTGTGTTTCAGACATGATGACTCTCTGTGTTCAGACTCTGTGTTTCAGACATGTTTCAGACTCTCTGTGTTTCAGACATGACTCTCTGTGTTTCAGACATGACTCTCTGTGTTTCAGACATGACTCTCTGTGTTTCAGATCTCTTCAGACTCTCTGTGTTTCAGACTCTCTTCAGACATGACTCTCTGTGTTTCAGACATGACTCTCTGTGTTTCAGACATCAGACTCTCTGTGTTTCTGTGTTTCAGACTTCTCTCTGTGTTTCAGACTTCTCTCTGTGTTTCAGACTTGACTCTCTGTGTTTCAGACATGACTCTCTGTGTTTCAGACTTGACTCTCTGTGTGTTTCAGACATGACTCTCTGTGTTCTGTGTTTCAGACTTCTCTCTGTGTTTCAGACATGACTCTCTGTGTTTCAGACTGTTTCAGACATGACTCTCTGTTTCAGACATGACTCTCTGTGTTTCAGACTTCTCTCTGTGTTTCAGACTCTCTGTTTGACTCTCTGTGTTTCAGACATGACTCTCTGACTTCTCTCTGTGTTTCAGACATGATGACTCTCTGTGTTTCAGACATGACTCTCTGTGTTTCAGACATGACTCTCTGTGTGTTTCAGACTCTCTGTGTTTCAGACATGACTCTCTGTGTTTCAGACATGACTTCTCTCTGTGTTTCAGACTGACTCTCTGTGTTTCAGACTTCTCTCTGTGTTTCAGACATGACTCTCTGTGTTTTCAGACTCTTCATGTGTTTCAGACTCTCTGTGTTTCAGACATGACTCTCTGTGTTTCAGACATGACTGTGTTTCAGACATGACTCTCTGTGTTTCAGACATGACTCTCTGTTTCAGACTTCTCTCTGTGTTTCAGACATGACTCTCTGTGTTTCAGACATGACTCTCTGTGTTTCAGACTTCTCTCTGTGTTTCAGACTTCTCTCTGTGTTTCAGACTTCTCTCTGTG
The DNA here is from genome assembly GCA_015082035.1 of Chaenogobius annularis. Lineage (NCBI taxonomy): Eukaryota > Metazoa > Chordata > Actinopteri > Gobiiformes > Gobiidae > Chaenogobius > Chaenogobius annularis. The sequence goes on along the minus strand of BJKM01000443.1, from coordinate 481,420 downwards.
TTTCAGACTCTGTTTCAGACATGACTCTCTGTGTTTCAGACATGACTCTCTGTGTTTCAGACATGACTCTCTGTGTTTCAGACATGACTCTCTGTGTTTCAGACATGACTCTCTGTGTTTCAGACATCAGACTCTCTGTGTTTCAGACATGACAGACTCTCTCTGTGTTTCAGACTTCTCTCTGTGTTTCAGACTTCTCTCTATGTTTCAGACAGATGACTCTCTGTGTTTCAGACATGACTCTCTGTGTTTCAGACATCAGACTCTCTGTGTTTCAGACATGACTCTCTCTGTGTTTCAGACAGACTCTCTGACTCTGTGTTTCAGACTGACTCTCTGTGTTTCAGACTTGACTCTCTGTGTTTCAGACATGACTCTCTGTGTTTCAGACTTCTCTCTGTGTTTCAGTTTCAGACATGACTGTGTTTCAGACATGACTCTCTGTGTTTCAGACATGACTCTCTGTGTTTCAGACATGACTCTCTGTGTTTCAGACTTCTCTCTGTGTTTTCAGACTTCTCTCTGTGTTTCAGTTTCAGACTTCTCTCTGTGTTTTCAGACTTCTCTCTGTGTTTCAGACATGACTCTCTGTGTTTCAGACATGACTCTCTGTGTTTCAGAACAGACTCTGTGTTTCATGACTCTCTGTGTTCAGACATGACTCTCTGTGTTTCAGACTTCTCTCTGTGTGTTTCAGACATGACTCTCTGTGTTTCAGACATGACTCTCTGTGTTTCAGACACTCTCTGTGTTTCAGACTCTCTGTGTTTCAGACATGTTTCAGACTCTCTGTGTTTCAGACTTCTCTCTGTGTTTCAGACATGACTCTCTGTGTTTCAGACATGACTCTCTGTGTTTCAGACATGACTCTCTGTGTTTCAGACATGGACTCTGTGTTTCAGACATGACTCTCTGTGTTTCAGACATGACTCTCTGTGTTTCAGACTTCTCTCTGTGTTTCAGACTCTCTGTGTTTCAGACATGACTCTCTGTGTTTCAGACATGACTCTCTGTGTTTCAGACATCAGACTCTCTGTGTTTCAGACTTCTCTCTGTGTTTCAGACTTCTCTCTGTGTTTCAGACATGACTCTCTGTGTTTCAGACATGACTCTCTGTGTTTCAGACTTCAGACTCTCTGTGTTTCAGACATGACTCTGTGTTTCAGACTTCTCTCTGTGTTTCAGATTTGACTCTCTGTTTTCAGACTTGACTCTCTGTGTTTCAGACATGACTTCTCTCTGTGTTTCAGACATGACTCTCTGTGTTTCAGACATGACTCTCTGTGTTTCAGATTCTCTGTGTTTCAGACTTCTCTCTGTGTTTCAGACATGACTCTCTGTGTTTCAGACATGACTCTCTGTGTTTCAGACTTCTCTCTGTGTTTCAGACTTGACTCTCTGTGTTTCAGACTTCTCTCTGTGTTTCAGACATCTCTCTGTGTTTCAGACTTCTCTCTGTGTTTCAGACATGACTCTCTGTGTTTCAGACATGACTCTCTGTGTTTCAGACTTCTCTCTGTGTTTCAGACATGACTGTTTCAGACATGACTCTCTGTTTCAGACATGACTCTCTGTGTTTCAGACATGACTCTCTGTGTTTCAGACATGACTCTCTGTGTTTCAGACATGACTCTCTGTGTTTCAGACATGACTCTCTGTGTTTCAGACATGACTCTCTGTGTTTCAGACATGACTCTCTGTGTTTCAGACATGACTCTCTGTGTTTCAGACATGACTCTCTGTGTTTCAGACTTCTCTCTGTGTTTCAGACATGACTCTCTGTGTTTCAGACATGACGTTGTTCTACTCGGAGCTTCTGTCGCGGCTCTGTTCTCTCTCGCAGCCGTACCCTGCTCTGATTGGACAGATCTGCTCTCAGTGCGAGGCCTGGCTTCTCTCCTGCACTGAGCCCATTCTCATCCCACAGAGCAGCTTCCTGCAGCCTCCAGGGGGCGCTCTGACGTACACGCTCACTGGCCTGCAGGGAGGTCAGTCACCGAGACCGTTTATCCACATTTATACACATGCTCTCATTCTAGTGTCAGGGTGGGATTCATAACCCCCATTTTTAGGACTATTAGAGCAAACCACTGCCGACCGGGTTTAGACCCGGTTTAGACCCGGTATAGACCGGGTTTAGACCCGGTTTAGAACTGGTTTTAGACCGGGTTTAGACCTGGTTTAGACCCGGTATAGACATGGTTTCGACACGGTTTTGACCCGGTTTGGACCCGGTTTGGACCCGGTTTAGACCCGGTTTGGACCCGGTTTGGACCCGGTTTGGACACGGTTTTGACACGGTTTCGACACGGTTTTTGACCCGGTTTGGACCCGGTTTGGACCCGGTTTAGACCCGGTTTGGACCCGGTTTGGACCCGGTTTGGACACGGTTTTGACACGGTTTCGACACGGTTTTGACCCGGTTTGCACCCGGTTTCGACCCGGTTTCGACATGGTTTCGACACGGTTTTGACCCGGTTTGGACCCGGTTTGCACCCGGTTTCGACCCGGTTTCGACATGGTTTCGACACGGTTTCGACACGGTTTTTGACCCGGTTTGGACCCGGTTTAGACCCGGTTTGCACCCGGTTTGGACCCGGTTTGTTCCTTCAAGGCTGTTGTGCCCCTGCAGGTGTCCTGTGTTTGGACGTGTGTCTGGAGGAGGAGTTGGTCGTCGCTGGTTCTGAAGATGGAGTCGTGGCTGTTTGGAGCATTCCAGACGCTCAGCTGCTGCACACGCTGCTCGGACACACAGGTTCAGGCGGGACACAGGCCCGGTTTAAGTTCTCACACTAGAACCTTTTTAAGAAGTTCCATGAAAACAATAGCAAAGGGACCAGAAGTAGGTGTGGTCAGAGGGCGTCAGCTGACATCAGCGGCCAATCGAAAACCAACATGTTTAAGTGGCAGAGCCCGCCAGCAGGTTATTGTGCCACACTAACAGCCCCATATGCTTAGCAACACAGAGCTAGCAAAGCACGTTAGCAAAGCGCGCGTTAGCAACAGCCGTTTCCTGTTTGTGGCGTTGTCAAGAGCCCAAATGTGGTGTTTCCAGGTCAGAATGCGTCTGACATGATTCCATAAAGAGAGGTTCAAACGCGGCGTCGAGGCTTTGCACACAAGGGAAAGACATGAGGCAAAACTGTTCCTGTGCACGCTCGCTTTGGCCACGCCCCTCACACACACACACACACACACACACACACACACACTGGGACGAGCTCAGGATGGAAAAGTCTCAGGAGGGTTTGGATCAGATTTATGAAGGAAACGTGAGCCTGTGGGACCAGGATCAGTCAGAACTAGTCTTTCTCTCTGCTTCAGCTGCAGTTCTGGAGGTGCGCGTCACCGGCTCCGCCCTCTGCGTCTCATTGGCTGCAGACGGCTCCATGAGGAAGTGGAGTTTGCTCCAAGGGAAACAGGAAGTGTGCGTGGACGAGGCGTTAGCGCCGGACGACGGGCGTGTGCGTCTGAGCGTCTGCGAGAGGCGGGGCCTGCTCACGGTGCAGACGGACACGCAGGTAACCACGGCAACCACAGCACACCTGAGCAGGGACAGAAGACACACAGGTATCACTTTGTACGTCTGTCCAAAACCCAGCGTCCACAACACGTCCATGATTACGTCTTCATCCATGTCATTCATGTGTTCATCGTTCATCGTGTCCATAAAGAGGAAAAAGTGGGCGGGGTGGAATAATACCCAGGGTCCAATCCGATGCGTACGCCTGAGGTTTCATTTGTTTGAATGATCTCACCCTCTGACGTCGCCCCCTTGTGTCAAGGCCTGTGAAGTGCAGCTGCAGGAGTCGGTTCTGTTCAGTAGAAAGTCCATAAACCTCATGAACCTGCCGCTGTGTTCTCCAGGTCAAGTTCTTCGGTCTGGACGGGTCCACGCTCCTGTCCTCGCACTCGGACCCGGACTCTCAGATCCTCGGGGTTCTGGAGGACTCTGTGGTCTCTCTGTGTGGACCGGGTTTAGTCCGGATCACCCAGGCCTTTGACCCGACCAAAGAAGCCATCCAAGTCCGGCTCCGAGAACAGAACCAGAGCGAGAGCCAGGACCAGAGCCAGGACTGGAGCCAGGACCGGAGCCAGGACCGGAGCCAGGACCGGAGCCAGGACCGGAGCCAGGACCGGAGCCAGGCCCCGATCAGGACCCTGACGCTCTGCTCTTCTGTGACTCTGGGCCGGGAACAGAAAGTCCTGGTGGTTTTCAAAGAAGGCGTTCTCTTCCAGGTATTTTCCGTCCTGGATTTGACTTGTATCTAACAGAATGTGTAAATATATTTTGCCCTGAAACATTCTGAAGTTCTCCTCTGAAGTCCTCCTCTGAAGTCCTCCTCTGAAGTTCTCCTCTGAAGTCTCTCTGAGTTCTCCTCTGAAGTCCTCTGTTCTCCTCTGAAGTCTCCTCTGAAGTCTCCTCTGAAGTCCTCTGAAGTTCTCCTCTGAAGTCCTCCTCTGAAGTCCTCCTCTGAAGTTCTCCTCTGAAGTTGAAGTCTCTCTCTCCTCTGAAGTCCTCCTCTGAAGTTCTCCTCTGAAGTTCTCCTCTGAAGTTCTCCTCTGAAGTTTGCTCTCTGAAGTCCTTCCTCTGAAGTCCTCCTCTGAAGTCCTCTCTCTGAAAAGTCCTCCTCTGAAGTCTCTCTGAAGTTCTCCTCTGAAGTCCTCTGAAGTTCTCCTCTGAAGTCCTCTGAAGTTCTCCTCTGAAGTCCTCCTCTGAAGTCCTCCTCTGAATTCTCCTCCTGAGTCCTCTGAAGTTCTCCTCTGAAGTCTCCTCTGAAGTTCTCCTCTGAAGTCCTCTGAAGTTCTCCTCTGAAGTCCTCCCTGAAGTTCTCCTCTGAAGTCCTCTGAAGTTCTCCTCTGAAGTCCTCCTCTGAATTCTCCTCTGAAGTCCTCTGAAGTCCTCCTCTGAAGTCCTCCTCTGCTCCACCTTGTGACGCAGCAGCTATTGTTTTAGCCACATTCAAACTGCTTTCAAACTGGATTAAGTCTTTGAACTTTGTATTTTGACTCTAAATCTTCTTTTGTCTTCTTCAGATCTCTAAAGATGGAGGCCACACGTCCATGAAGTTTCCTCTGGTTCCTTCTCTGTTCTCAGTGTCCAACAACGAGAAGATCCTGATGGCAGGTACCGCACGTTCAGACCTGGGCTAGACCTGGTCCCAGTCCCGGTTTAGACCCTGCTCTCTGTCTCTAGGCTCAGACCTGGTCCTGGTCCTGTTCCGTCTAGACCGGGATCGTGTGCAACGTTTCCTGGAGCTGATTCACGATGACGAGGTTCTGTCGGCGGAGCGGTTTCCTCAGACTCAAGGATCCTCTTCAGCGGAGCCAAGGACCAGATCATCAGGGTCAGTCCCTCTCACCGTCTGCTCTCAGGTTCTGCTCTCAGGTTCTGCTCTCAGGTTTCTGCTCCCATGGGACCAGATCATCAGGGTTAGTCCCTCTCACCGTCTGCTCTCAGGTTCTGCTCTCATGGGACCAGATCATCAGGGTCAGTCCCTCTCACCGTCTGCTCTCAGGTTCTGCTCTCAGGTTCTGCTCTCAGGTTCTGCTCCCATGGGACCAGATCATCAGGGTCAGTCCTCTCACCGTCTGCTCTCAGGTTCTGCTCTCCAGGTTCTGCTCTCAGGTTCTGCTCTCAGGTTCTGCTCTCATGGGACCAGATCATCAGGGTCAGTCCCTCTCACCGTCTGCTCTCAGGTTCTGCTCTCAGGTTCTGCTCTCAGGGTTCTGCTCTCATGGGACCAGATCGTCAGGGTCAGTCAGCTCTCAGCTCAGGTCTGCTCTCAGCAGTCTCTGGCTTCTCAGAGTTCTGCTCTCAGGTTCTGCTCTCAGGTTCTGCTCTCATCGGGGACCAGATCATCAGGGTCAGTCCCTCTCACCGTCTGCTCCTCTCAGGTTCTGCTCTCAGTTCTGCTCTCAGGTTCTGCTCTCATGGGACCAGATCGTCAGGGTCAGTCCCTCTCACCGTCTGCGCTCAGGTTCTGCTCTCAGGTTCTGCTCTCAGGTTCTGCTCCCATGGGACCAGATCATCAGGGTCAGTCCCTCTCACCGTCTGCTCTCAGGTTCTGCTCTCAGGTTCTGCTCTCACGGGACCAGATCATCAGGGTCAGTCCCTCTCACCGTCTGCTCCTCAGGTCTGGTCCATCACGACTGGCGCCCTCCTGGACTCGCTCTGTGGTCTGGACGCTCCGGTCTCGTGTCTCTCGCTCCTGTCGGACTTCATCGTGTCGGCGTCGTGTTCGTCGACGGCGGTGAAGCTCTGGACGCTTCGCTACGACACGCGGCACAAACCCTCCGCCCACATCCCGACCGGCTCCTCCCACTGCGCCCTGACCCGGGACTGCGACCAGATCTTCTACGTCCAGAACCAGGGCCACCACGAGGTCTTCAGCTGGAGCCAACAGACCGGTACTGAAGCAGGACTGGACCAGGACTGAACCAGGACTGAAGCAGGACTGAACCAGGACTAGACCGGTACTGAACCAGGACTGGACCAGGACTGAACCAGGACTAGACCGGTACTGAACCAGGACTGGACCAGGACTGAACCAGGACTAGACCGGTACTGAACCAGGACTGGACCAGGACTGGACCAGGACTAGACCAGGACTAGACCAGGCTTGAACCGGGACTGAACCGGGACTGGACCAGGACTGAACCAGGACTGAACTAGGTCTAAACCAGGACTGAACCAGGGCTGAACCAAGACTGAACCAGGACTGGACCAGGACTGGACCAGGACTGAACCAGGACTGGACCAAGACTAGACCGGTACTGAACCAGGACTGAACCAGTACTGGACCAGGACTATACCGGTACTGAACCAGGACTGGACCGGGACTGGACCAGGACTAGACCAGGCCTGAACCGGGACTGAACCAGGACTGAACCAGGACTAGACCAGGACTGGACCAGGACTGGACCAGGCCTGACCCAGGACTGAACCAGGACTGGACCAGGCCTGACCCAGGACTGGACCAGGACTGAACCAGGACTGAACCAGGACTAGACCAGGCCTGCACCAGGACTGGACCAGGACTGAACCAGGACTGAACCAGGCCTGCACCAGGACTGAACCAGGACTGGACCAGGACTGGACCAGGACTGGACCAGGCCTGACCCCTGTCTCGTCTCTCAGGCTGCATCAGTGAGCGCATGGCCGTGTCGGTGCAGGTCTCGTGTCTGGAAGTGGCTCAGACCAAACGCCTGCTCCTCTGTGGTCTGGTCAGTGGGACGGTCTTCATCTACCCTCTGTCCCAGCCTCAGGAGACCCTGTGCATCCCGCCCCCCGAGAGCCTGACCCCGGTCCGGACTCTGGCCCTCAGCCCCAGCGAGCGGCTCCTGTGTGTGGCCTACGAGGACCAGGTCTGTCTGTTCCAGCTCACGTCCAGAGACTGTTTCCCCGCCGTGGAAGGCCCAGAGAACAGGCTGGTTCTGGGGCTTCTGCACGGCCCGCTGTCCTGCTGCGGACTGCTCAACGACCAGAGGTACTGGACCAGGACTGGACCAGGACTGGACCAGGACTGGACCAGGCCTAAAACAGGACCTAAACAGGACAATCAATTAAACTTCATTCAGAAAGTCATGTCATACATAGAATGTGCTTTACAGTGCTAACTATACATGAGTACAGATGAACCAGTTTAGGAAGCACCATCAGAGGAGGCCCCAAACCTCCACCAGGGGCCCAGAAGAGAGGCCCCAAACCTCCACCAGGGCCCAAAGGAAAGACCCCAAACCTCCACCAGGGGCCCAGAGGAGAGGCCCCTAACCTCCACCAGGGGCCCAACTCCCCAGCCCAAGAGAGGCCCCAAACCTCCACCAGGGGCCCAAAGGAAAGACCCCAAACCTCCACCAGGGGCCCAGAGGAGAGGCCCCTAACCTCCACCAGAGGCCCAGAGGAGAGGCCCCAAACCTCCACCAGGGGCCCAGAGGAGAGGCCCCAAACCTCCACCAGGGACCCAGAGGAGAGGCCCAAAGGAGAGGCCCCAAACCTTCTCAATAAAACGTTTGGTGGAAATAGAATAAAACTAGGACATAAATAAATACATATATAAACAAAGGAGGGCTGGACCTAAAGAGGCTTGGAACCAGACCAGAATCAGGTCTAACCCCGGTCTCTGGTCCTCAGGTTCATCTACGGGACCAGCTGCGGTGAGGTCCGGCTTCATGACTTCAGGTCCGGCTCTGGCTCGGCTCTGGAGTCTCAATCGTAGTCGAGTTTTCATGTGTGACTTTGAGTAACTGGGAAAGTCACGTCTCTGATCGGGTCTGAAGACACCACACAGAGACTGTACTCTCTTAGACCGGCCCGGCTCCAGCACACCATGGACTACAAGGTACAAGGGACTGGACCAGGGACTACAAGGTGCACGGGACTGGACCAGGGACTACAAAGGTACAAGGGACTGGACCAGGGACTACAAGGTACAAGGACTGGACCAGGACTACAAGGTACAAGGGACTGGACCAGGATACAAGGTACAGGGACTGGACCAGGGACTTACAACGGTACAAGGGACTGGACCAGGACTACAAGGACAGGACTACAAGGTACAAGGGACTGGACCAGGGACTACAAGGTACAAGGGACTGGTCCAGGACTACAAGGTACAAAGGACTCGGACCAGGGACTACAAGGTACAGGACGACCAGGACTGGACATGGACTACAAGGTACAAGGGACTGGACAGGGACTACAAGGTACAAGGGACTGGACCAGGGACTACAAGGTACAAGGGACTGGACCAGGGACTACAGGTACAGGACTACCAAGGTACAAGGGACTGGACCAGGGACTACAAGGTACAAGGGACTGGACCAGGACTACAAGGTACAAGGGACTGGACACCAGGATACAAGGTACAAGGACTGGACCAGGGACTACAAGGACTGGACCAGGGACTACAAGGTACAAGGGACTGGACCATGGACTACAAGGTACAAGGGACTGGACCAGAACTACAAGGTACAAGGGACTGGACCAGGGACCATGGACTACAAGGTACAGGGGACTGGAACATGGACTACAAGGTACAAGGGACTGGACAGGGACTACAACGGTACAAGGGACTGGACTACAAGGTACAAGGTACTGGACAGGGACCATGGACTACAAGTACAGGGACTGGAACACTGGCTCACAGTACAAGGTTACAAGGGACTGGACCAGGGACTACAAGGTACAAGGGACTGGACCAGGGACTACAAGGTACAAGGGACTGGACCAGGGACCAGGGACTACAAGGTACAAGGGACTGGACCAGGGACCATGGACTACAAGGTACAAGGGACTGGACCAGGGACTACAAGGTACAAGGGACTGGACCAGGGACTGGACCAAGGACTGGACCAGGGACTGGACTAAGGACTGGACTAAGAACTGGGCTCAGGACTGGACCGGGGACTGGACCAGGAACTGGACCAAAACAAGATGGCAAAAAGTAGATGGAAACAGAAAACACTTTCTCACCAAACGCTGACTTGATCTTGTGATGAACCTGATTATTAAGACGATCTCCTTAAAAAGAAACACTTAAATAAATAGAATGCTAAGCTCCGCCCCCAAAACCATTTCCTGTGTGCAATGGGAGTGTTCTGCGCTTTCCGCTCCGCCCCCTGGTGGTCAGTAGAGATGAAAGAGAACTGAATATGTTCTGTGTTCGTCAGGGTTTCTTCTTCGAGGGCGTTCTCTGTGCCGCGTTCTCCGACAGCGACCAGTTTGTGTTCACCGGATCCAGAGACAGAACCATCAAAGTCTGGGGCGTCGCCACAGGTAAGGACCAGGTACCAGGAGAACCCAGAACCATGTGTGTATCATATGTCCTCACTCTGTGACCGTAGGGAAGCTGCTCCTGGTGCAGTTCGTGTACTTTCCCGTCGTCAGGATGGTCTCCTACAGAAACGGCTTCGTGGCGTTGTCCAAACAAGGAACGATCATCAGAGAGACTTTCAGGTGTCCAGACCACATCAGCCCGGACTATAACCCGCTCCGGACGGTCCGAGCGCAGTACAGGGTCACGTCCAACCCCTGTGACCCCCACGACCTGGAGGAGCAGGGGCAGAGCCAGCAGGGGGCGGAGCTGCAGGAGTTTAACCCCGCCCACATCAGCCTCATGGACGTCATCAAGTCCAAACCGTCGCCCACCTGTGTCCTTCTGTAGCACGCTAACGGCTAATGCTAATGCTAATACTAATGCTAATGCTAATGCTAAAGATAATGCTGTGTTCCAGTCATTTTTTGAGTTTGGACTTGTAAATTCACACCGAACACGTTCACTTCTCAGGATTCCCACTTGGAAACGTTTCAGAATCCCGAGTTTATCCGAGTTAGAAAATCCAAAGTGAGTGCGCCTGCGTTTGGATAAACTTTAACATCCGACAGTCAAATTATTGATAGTTCTTGTGATATTTTATGTTTAGTTTCTCGCAAAGTGTGTGAAACTGCTGAGCTTCTGCTGGTATAAATGCACTGCTATGCTAACGTTGCTAACACAGAGCTAATGTAAACAAAGGCAGTAATTCACTCTCAAACACTGATTTATAACTTATGTAACAAAACTGACTTAGTAAATGAACTTTTGGTTGATTTGAACACGTTTCTGGTTTATATGAATTGATTTGAGTCGTTACAGTAGAAACAGAGAAACAGGCTAACGCTGTGAGGCTAACGCTGTGAGGCTAACGCTGTGAGGCTAACGCGCTCAGGCCACACACCAGATTTCACACAGAAAAAATATACGTAAACATGTTGACAGTAGTTATTTTTTAAAGCCGCTTAAACAGCTGAAATATGAACACTTTTATCAGACATGCAGTAACATGCATTTAATGACAGTAAAATAGAAAGTCAACGTTCTAAATCGTTCGAAATGCTACGTAAGCTAACACTTTACGACATTAATATTGCAATACACATTTATTACATTTAGTAACTGATTATTATTAGTTTGTTGTTTGCACATGAACATAAGTCGCGTGTCCAGCAGAGGGCGCAGTCCCGGCTCCACAGCGGAAGTGACAGAGACAAAGGCAGGGCTGCTGCGGTTAGCTCCGGGCTAAAGCTAAGACACGTTTGGGCAGAAAATGTCTGAAAAGGGACACGCTTTCCGCGCTCTGGTGAACGAGCGTCTGACTGCGGCTGCGGAGGAGATCTTTGCGCTGTTTGAGAGGACGATAGCGGAGTATGAGGAGGAACTGCGCCGCTTTAAAGACAAGGAGAACCAGAGGAAACAGCAGCTCCAGGAGTCTGCGACCGCAGCCGGGCTCCGCGCTCACGGCTCAGGTGCAAACATCACCTTCAGCTCCAAACATCACCTTCAGCTCCAAACATCACCTTCAGCTCCACACACCATCTTCAGCTCCAAACACCATCTTCAGCTCCACACACCATCTTCATCTCCACACAAACGCCACCTTCAGCTGCAGCTCCAAACATCACCTTCAGCTCCAACATCACCTTCAGTCCACACACCACCTTCAGCTCCACAACCACCTTCAGCTCCACACACCACTTTACATCCACACACCTTCAGCTCCAACACATACACACACCTTCAGCTCCAAACATCACCTCCAGCTCCACACACACCTCCAGCAGCTCACACACCACCAGCTCCACCACACACCCCAGCCCACACACCACCTTCAGTCACACACACCACCTCAGCTCCACCACCACCTCCAGCTCCACACACCACCTTCAGCTCCAACACACACCTCCAGCTCCACACACCACTCCAGCTCCACACACCACCTCCAGCTCCACAACACCACCTCCAGCTCCACACACCACCTTCAAGCTCACACACACCTCCAGCTCCACACACACCCCAGCTTCCACACACCACCTTCAGCTCCACACACCACCTTCACCACCTTCAGCTCACACACACCTTCAGCTCCACACACCACCTTCACACACCTCCAGCTCCACAAACCACCTTCAGCTCCCAACACCAACCTTCAGCCAAACATCACTTCAGCTCCACACCACCTTCACCACACTCCACACTTCACCACCTTCAGACCTCCATCACTACCACCTTCAGCTCCCACACACACCTTCACCACTTCAGCTCTCACACACCACCTTCACCACCTTCAGCTCCACACACCACCTTCAGCTCACACACCACCACCTTCATCTCCACACACCACCTTCACCACCTTCAGCTCCACACACACCACCTCCACACACCACCTCAGCTCACACACCACCTTCAGCTCCACACACCACCTTCACCACTTCAGCTCCACACACCACTCTCACCACCTTCAGCTCCACACACCATCTTCATCATCCAACGCCCTCCTTCAGCTCCAACACCACTTCAGCCACCTTCAGCTCACACACCACCTTACCACCTTCAGCTCCACACACCACCTTCACCACTTCAGCTCAACACCACTTCACCACCTTCAGCTCACACACCACCTTCAGCTCCACACACACCTTCAGCTCACACACCACCAGCTCCACACACACCTCACCACCTTCAGCTCCACACACCCCTTCACACTTCAGCTCACACACCACCTTCACCACCTTCAGCTCCACACACCACCTTCACCACCTTCAGTCCACACACCACCTTCACCACCTTAGCTCCACACCACCTTCACACTTCAGCTCCAACACCACCTTCACCACCTTCAGCTCCACACACCACTTCATCCACCCACTCACACTTCAGCTCCACCACACCTTCCCACCTTCAGCTCACACACCACTTACCATTCAGCTCCACACACCCATCTTCATCTCCACACAAACGCCACCTTCAGCCCACACACACCTTCAACCACCTTCAGCTCACACACCACCTCACCACCTTCAGGCTCCACACACACCTTCACACCTCAGTCCACACACCACCTTACCACCACGCTTCACCACACCCACTTCACCACTTCAGCTCACACACCACCTCACCACCTTCAGCTCCACAACCACCACCTTCAGCCACCTTCACACCTTCAGCTCCACACACACTTCACACCTTCAGCTCCACACACCACCTTCACACCTTCAGCTCACACACCACCTTCACCACCTTCACCACCAAGCTCCACCAAACCCTACACCGACGACCCTTTATTATTGTGTTATTTTCACAATAAAACCAAAGGACGAAAAAAAGGAAATGTTTGAAAATAAGTTTTGAGAAGGAAACGTCACTCGAGGTCCAAAATATGAGCTTGGATTGAGCTTGTTCAGGTCCCGTTCCCAGTCGGTTCCTGCAGGTTCTCAGCTCTGACACAACATCACGACTCCTTCACACGCTTTATTCACATGTCACATTCATAATCATGTGACACATTCATACGTTAGTTATGTTCAGATTTATTTTTAGCTTCTTTGTGAACTTCTTCATCCTCTGACCTTTGACCTGGCCTCCATTAGCTTCCGCTCCTGGTAAAGATGCTAACGCTGTAATGTTTGGTGCGTTGGTCAGAAGTCAGTGAAGTTGTTGGAGTCCTGATGGAGGTCCTGGATGGAGGTCCTGGTGGAGGTCCTGATGGAGGTCCTGGTGGAGGTCCTGGTGGAGCTCAACGTCCTCATGCTTTGGGTCTGATGGCAGACACGCCTCTTCTTCAGACACGCCTCCTCTTCAGACACGCTTCCTCTTCTTCTTCAGACACGCTTCCTCTTCTTCTTCAGACACGCTTCTTTCAGACACGCTTCCTTCAGACACGCTTCTCTTCTTCTTCAGACACGCTTCCTCTTCTTCTTCAGACACGCTTCGTCTTCCTCTTCAGACACGCTTCGTCTTCCTCTTCGCTTCGCTTCGTCTTCCTCTTCAGACACGCTTCGTCTTCCTCTTCAGACACGCTTCGTCTTCCTCTTCAAGACACGCTTCGTCTTCCTCTTCAGACACGCTTCTTCTTCTCCTCTTCTTCAGACACGCTTCTTCTTCCTCTGCAGACACGCTTCTTCTTTCCCTCTTCAGACACGCTTCTTCTTCCTCTTCAGACACGCTTCTTTCTTCTCTTCAGACACGCTTCCTCTTCAGACCGTTCCAGACCGCTTCCTCTTAGACACGTTCCTTCTTCAGACACGCTTCCTCTTCTTCAGACACGCTTCCTCTTCTTCAGACACGCTTCTTCCTTCTTCTTCGGACACTCGTTTTCTTCAGACACTCGTCCTCTTCTTCGGACACGCTTCTTCTTCTTCTTCTTCTTCGGACACGCTGCTTCTTCGGACACTCGGTCTTCTTCAACACGTCTTCTTCAGACACTCGTCTTCTTCAGACACTCGTCCTCTTCAGACACTCGTCCTCTTCTTCAGACACGCTTCCTCTTCTTCAGACACGCTTTTTCAGATACGCTTCCTCAGCCACGCTTCTTCTTCTTCTTCAGACACGCTTCCTCTTCTTCAGACACGCTTCTTCAGATACGCTTCCTCAGCCACGCTTCTTCTTCTTCTTCAGACACGCTTCTTCTTCTTCGGACACTCGTCTTCTTCAGACACTCGTCTTCTTCCTCTTCAGACACTCGTCTTCTTCCTCTTCAGACACGCGTCTTCTTCTTCTTCGGACACGCGTCTTCTTCAGACACTCGTCTTCTTCCTCTTCAGACACTCGTCTTCTTCCTCTTCAGACACGCGTCTTCTTCTTCTTCGGACACGCGTCTTCTTCGGACACGCGTCTTCTTCGGACACTCGTCTTCTTCGGACACTCGTCTTCTTCGGACACTCGTCTTCTTCGGACACTTTTCTTCTTCGGACACTCGTCTTCTTCGGACACGCGTCTTCTTCGGACACTCGTCTTCTTCAGACACTCGTCTTCTCTCTGGTCTGTGTTCTGTTGAAGATGTCACTGTGGTGAGTGATTGTCTTTTGTCGTTGCAGAATTGAAAGTGAAATCTCCTGATGATGATGATGAAGAGGAAGAAGAAGAAGTCTGCCGCGATTACGATGAAAACGACAACGACACGCAGACGACCATCATCAAAGAGGAATTCATCAAACAGGAAGAGGACGACGAGCAGCTGCCGGACTTCAGCTTCTACTCTGGAAAGAACGAGGACGACGGCGAGCAGACGGACCACGAGGAAGACTGGGAGGCGCCGTGCAGCAGCTCCTTCCAGCAGCACGCCGACGCCGAGCCGGACGTGGACTACTTCAGCCAGGTCTACATGCAGGCGCTGGACCGGAACGAGCAGAACGCCAACAGGAAGCCCGCCGCGAGACCGCCCAAGTGTCCCGAGTGTGACCAGGAGTTCGACGGGAAAGAGGACCTGCAGAGCCACATGCTGGAGGTCCACGGCGGCGACAAGCCCATCAGCTGTCCCGTCTGTGCCAGAACGTTCACTCGAAACGGCTCGCTGAAGCTGCACATGGCGATGCACATGCACGAGAAGCCGTACAGCTGCCCGGTGTGCAGCCGAGGCTTCACGCAGAAGGGGAACCTGAGGTCGCACATGGCGCAGCACACGGGCGAGAAGCCCTTCAGCTGCACCCAATGCGACGCCCGCTTCCCCATCAAGCGGACGCTGCTGCGGCACATGAAGCTGCACACGGGCGAGCGACCGTACAGCTGCCCGTACTGCGAGAAGAGCTTCACGCGGAAGGAGCACGTCCGGCTGCACATGGCGGTGCACACGGGACAGACCACGCCCAAGAAACGCCGCGTGACGCCCGCGCGGAGCGAGCGGGACGGCGCCGACACGTCCAACGACTCCAGCGGCCCCGGGTTTTACGGCAGCGGCTCCAACGAGTGACTGCGGCAGACGTTTGTGTGGAAAGGGTCTTCTGGGCCTGGTGTTTGCTGAATGTCCCGCTTCTCGCTGACGCAGCAGGACTCGGGTTCTGTTCAGTCTCTGGGATTTAATCACGAACTTCCAAAGGGAAATCCACAAATGTTTTCCTCGATCTTTTCTGTTCAGCCTCGATTCCTCTGGTCCGAAAGTCTCTGGTCCGAAAGTCTCTGGTCCGAAAGTCTCTGGTCCGAAAGTCTCTGGTCCGAAAGTCTCTGGTCCCGAGAGGTTCTGGCTCCCAAAGCGGTTTCAGGCTCCATGTGGACTTTAGCTCAAGAAGGCAGTAGAGCGCCGCTCAGAGGCTTTGCAGAGAAGTCAAATAAGTGAGGCAAAACCGTTCTGTTTACGCTAGCTTTAGCCACGCCCCTCACACACACAAACCTGGGATTACTAAACGGGCTTTTGTGACTCAGATCGACCTCGGGAGTAAGAACTGTTTTGGTGACGCCGGGGGCCCAGGACCTGCCGGGGGCCCAGGACCTGCCGGGGGCCCAGGACCTGCCGGGGGCCCAGGACCTGCCGGGGGCCAGGAGCTGGGGCGTGGCTTTAGTGACCTCATCTTACATCTGCAGAACACACGTGACCTGAACACTACAGGAGGACGGGAGGGCATCTGACAGTTATATCGGCCCCTTGACTCGTGTAATATTTAAAGAATCAAACTGTTTATTGTACGAATTCACCTCTAAAATCCGACGTGCAATGGCTCCTGAAGGGGGCGTCGGCTTAAGGGCGTGGCAACCGTGAGTCTCTTTAATAATAAATGAGTTGAGGCTCGTTTGCACTCTGTTTGGAGCGTGTTTTTGAGCAACGCTGCGTCCGCGCGCGCGACGGGAACCGCGCGCGCGACGGGAACCGCGCGCGACGGGAACCGCGCGCGACGGGAACCGCGCGCGAGGCGTTTTCTCAAAGACGACACACGGGAAGTCTGCGCGTAGAAAAACACCTTTTACACGACAAAACGGGACTTTTCCTGGGCAGTTTTAGAATGAGCTTGAACTTGATCAGGTCGAGTTTTAAGACCGCTGAAAGAACCGCACGAGAACCACTTTAGAGTTCTCACACTCGGCTCGATTAGAGTCCCATAAAAACATGAATTCTGCATGTTTTTACGTGTCGTTTTTGGTTCCGCGTTTAGTCGAGTCAATCAGAACGATTCTTCACGATTTCTGAGGCCAAGCGACAGTCAAAGAAACGTCCTCCGTCTGTGACCTGCAGCGTCATGGAAACGAGCCTTCAGAACGGACTGAACGCTCTTTTTACTTCCTCGGAAACGTTTCTTTGTTGGGTTTTTTCGTAGTTTGAGTTCGAAAACGTACGAATAAAAACTGAAAATGTAAAAACCAAAAAAAAAGGGAAACAAATTCAGTCGAAACAAAAATCAAAAACCGTTTTCTTGCCTCGTTTTGACGCTTGAGTCGTTCTTAAAGTCGGTCGGAAGTACTTTGCCGTGTCATACTTTTACTCGAGTACTTTTGCTGCTCCTGTATCTGTAAGTTTCCCAAAAAATTGACCTTTGCCGATTCCCGACGAGGTTTTTTCCCCCCGCCGAACTCTCGACCGTTTGGACTTTGTGACGGATCCTGCCGCGCTCAGCAGTTGTAAATACCACGGTTTCTCCCTGGACTGGGCGGCCGTTGCCCTGGAAACGCCTCTGTAAATGAACGAGTGGTTCTAGCGCGTGTTTGCATGTTTTAGACGTGTCTGTGTCGCATTAAATGTGAAGGATTTTTATTCCGTGTCTGTTTTGGTCTTTGAAGAATCTGCCGTGTTTTATCGTCGTCATTAGAGCTGCAGCTGACGAGTATTTCGAACACGGAGACTTTTTAAACACATTTTTATCCAAATAAAGGTGTAAATCTGTGACTGGAGCTTCTAGAGAGAGAATATTTATGAATAAAGTGTTTTATTGACGAAAAACAGAAATAGTTTATTCTTTTTTTACATTTGGATTTAATAATGTCCCTGTTTTTGTGATAAAAGCTGTGTTTTGGTCTGTTTAGTCCAGACAAACATTGACTTTACACAAATACGATCTCGTTTTGACAAATAAAAGGCCTTATTTTTATATGAAAAACTTACACGTACATGGAATTGTCCAATCATTTAAAATGTACGCGTTTTTCCTGTTCACGCGAGATCTGCGCTTCACACGAGACTCCGCGGGATCTGAGCCGCACCACGTGACTCTCCTGTTTGTCTCCAACAAAACACAACAAAGGCTAAAAGAGCCACGAACTAACGACACAAAACCCTCTCTTTTTACGCGAGTTTGACGTGAAAAACACCGCGCGAGTGTTTACGCCAGACAACGCCACGCGACACGGTTCATGACGTCAAATATCCGCGCCAAGGCTAAAGCTAAAGCTAAAAACAGAGTGTAAGATGTGTGAAAGGCGCGTGACGCTGAGAGCTCTGGTGAACGCGCGTCTGACTGCGGCTGCGGAGGAGATCTTTGCGCTGGTGGAAAGAACCATAGCGGAGTATGAGGAGGAACTGTGTCGCTCCAAAGAGGAGAACCAGAGGAACCAGCAGCTCCTGGACTCGGTTCTGAGCCCGCGGCTCCGGCTCCACAGAGCAGAAGGTGTTCTCACACTTTGAGCACACAAACATCAGCGTCAGTGTGAAAATGTGTGAAGGAAATGTCGTGTTTTCATTTCTTTTACTTTTTAAAAACGCGTAAAAACAGAATCGGAGACACAAAAGACGAACTGTGCGGGGCTCAGTCACAGGTTCAGTGTTGGTTCTGGGTTCGAGTCCCGGGTCTTTCGTGTGTTCGTCTGAGCGAGTCTCCTCCATCAAAGTCCGGACCGGGACCAGGGCCGGAACCTGGTTCTTTCAGAGAGTTTCCTATAGCGACGATTCAGTGCATCTTAATCTTAAAGCTCCACTACGTAACATTTCCACCAGATAATAAGCCTGTTGTTGTTGTTTTTGCTCCGTGTCCCTCTCCACAAACCTGAATCGTACTTGTGCCTCCTCCTGCTCGTTTCCATGGAAATTTGTTTGCTCTGTTTACAGTTTGACCTGAAACTAATCTTCTTTGTTCCCCAAACAGCCCTGTAATGGGCCATAGACATCCTATTGTTAGCTGCTGCAGCTCCTCATCACTGATGAGTACCTGATTAACCTCAGAATGCCCAGGGCTGATGGCGCCCCCTGGCTTCATAACGCTGCTGTAAACTGCGGGAGGATTGAACCTTAAAGTTTAAGATTATAATAATAATAATAATCGAAAAATGAAACCATTTTGGTTCAATTTGTACAAGAAAAGTGTGTTTTTACCAGTTTGTCACATTGAGAGGACGTTCTCCTTCAGAAGCTCGTGTTTGTCATGAAAAACAAGAAAGTTTGATGTTTTTTCCGTCTCAAATCTTAAGTCTAAATTCCGTCTTCAGATCCGAGCGCCGAGTCGGCCAGTTCGTCCTGGAGGCGGAACCTTTGTGACTTCCCCCAAATCAAAGAAGAGCGAGGTCCAGACGTCGAGTACAAAGAGGAAAGACCCCGAGAGTCGTGTGTCGTCGTTAGGGGCAACCGGAAAACAAACGCCCACGAGCAAACGCACGACTTCACTGAACACATCCAGAAGGTTCTGCAGAGCTGGGGGATTCCACTGAGCGAGCAGAGCGGGGCGGGTCCGGACCACCACCAGAGCGGGGCGGGCGGACCACCACCAGGCGGGGCGGGTCCGGACCACCACCACCAGAGCGGGGCGGGTCGGACCACCACCACCCGGACGG
The DNA here is from genome assembly GCA_015082035.1 of Chaenogobius annularis. Classification (NCBI taxonomy): domain Eukaryota; kingdom Metazoa; phylum Chordata; class Actinopteri; order Gobiiformes; family Gobiidae; genus Chaenogobius; species Chaenogobius annularis. The sequence goes on along the minus strand of BJKM01000443.1, from coordinate 461,918 downwards.
GTCCACCACCACCAGAGCGGGACGGGTCCGGACCACCTCCAGAGCGGGGACGGGTCCGGACCACCACCACCAGAGCGGGACGGGTCCGGACCACCACCACCACCAGAGCGGGACGGGTCCGGACCACCACCACCAGAGCGGTCCACCACCTCCCAAGGGGGCGGGTCCGGACCACCACCACCAGAGCGGGACGGGTCCGGACACCACCACCAGAGCGGACGGGTCCGGACCACCACCACCAGAGCGGGACGGGTCCGACCACCACCACCAGAGGGACGGGTCCGGACCACCACCACCCAAGAACGGGTGCAATGGAGTCGAAATGGGTCGATGGCAAATGAAACCTCTTCAGGGAAACGACTTCCTCTTCCTGTTTGACCTTCATCCTGTTTTGCTCCAGCTCTCTCAGAAAAGTCCCACAAAAGTCGAGATATCCATGTTTTTCTGTCCCTCCAGATGTGAGTGACGAGACGTGGACGGAGAACGGAAACGACGGTGGAAAACGCGCCGCACGTGGCCCGGCGCAGGAACTGTGGAACTCAAATCCTCTTCTGCTCCGTCTGCGACAAGAGGTTCACGAGGACGCACGAGTTACGGCGACACGAGCTCACGCACGAGGCCAAGCCGTACAGCTGCTCGCTCTGCAAGAGAGCTTTGCCCGCGAGGACTCGGTGCAGTTCCACATGGCTCTGCACACGGGCAAACAGCTCTTCCACTGCCACCTGTGCCACAAGCCCTTCACCAGGGGAGCAAACGGGCTCAGGAACCACATGCAGACCATCCACGCCCAGCGCAAACTCTTCAGCTGCTCCTTCTGCCAGCGAGAGTTCTCCACCAAAGACAGTCTGAAGAAGCACGTGTTCCTGCACACGGGCAACAAACCCTTCAGGTGAGAGGACCAGACGAGCGGAGAACAGAGCTCCTGCAGGTGAGACGGACCAGACGAGCGGAGAACAGAGCTCCTGCAGGTGAGACGGACCAGACGAGCGGAGAACAGAGCTCCTGCAGGTGAGACGGACCAGACGAGCGGAGAACAGAGCTCCTTCAGGTGAGACGGACCAGACGAGCGGAGAACAGAGCTCCTGCAGCTGGTGTTTACTGAGTTGGAATAAACTCAAAACAAACATGAACTGATGGTATTTTCATACACAAAAGGACCAAAGCGAATCCAAAGGAGCGGAGCAGTTCATTCCTTTCCTTGTTGACTGACTGGGTCCGTTTAGTCGACTGTGTTTGTACTTTCAGGTGTTCGTTCTGCGACAAGAGCTACACGAGGAGACAACAGCTGCAGCTCCACATGTCGGACCACCACGGAGAAGGAACGAGCAGAACGTGACGAGAGGGCGCGGTCCCATGGGCGGCGGGCAAACGTGCGGTCCGACGGGGCGGCGGTCCGACGGGGCGGCGGTCCAGCGGGGCGGTGAAAGTTCATGTGAAGGTCCTGCTGTTTGTATCATTCTGACTCTGTTTGGTGGGAGGAAGTCGCAGTTTGTGAAGAAGTTTTGAAAAATCAGAGGAAGTGGAGCTGAGTCCCTCTGTGATGTCATCAGCGTGCGACACAGACAGTTGCCATTTAACTGACAGTTTAAACCGTCGTCGGACTGAATAAAGGTGTTCTATGGTGTTATTGTGTCACATCAGAACTGTTGTGTTTACGTGGCGTTTGGTCTGGTTGCTAGGTAACAGCTGTGTCATATTTGTGCTCATGTGCGAGCAGGAAGTTTACACCATCGGGCATAATGTTTTGTCAAACCTGGAACATAAACGTGTGTCTGACCTGTCGCAGTCTTTCAGGGTCACTTTCCTGTCCTCGGCATTTGACCCGTTCTTAAGTCTCAGGTCCAGGTCTGGTCCAGGTCCAGGTCGAACCCACCACCTTCTCACTGTGAGGCGCGAGTGCTAGCCACAAAAATATGTCAAATGAGGAAATGTGAGGGGCTTTAGATTGAAAATGTCAGATAAACGTCACAGAAAACAGACTTTTGAAACACATTTGAACCAAATAAAGGCGTAAATCTGTGACTGAAGCTTGTTATTCTTGAAAATCAGCAATAGTTTATTCTTTTTTTGACCTTTTGATTTAATCATGTTGATATAAAAGCTCTTTCTGTGTTTGAGAGTCTTTGGTCCTGTAAAGAGTCACGTGCTGAGTAAAAACATAATTAAAAGTGAGATCATGACGTGGGGGCGTCCACGTGGGGGCGCTACCGTGGCTTTACTGACGACGATAATAATAATAATAATAAAAAAACACTAATAAACAACACAATAGAAAAAACAGAATATCTCGCGTGTTTTTAATTTAATTGTATTTCTTTACTGTCAAAATGCCACATATTTTGAGAGTAAAAATACCATGGAGTAATGTCCCGTAATAAAGCAAACAGAGCAGAAAAGACACTAAAGTCATAATAATAAGATCGATATGCGCCAAACTAATACAGAGCGTAAAGCGCCTCGTTTACGACGCGTCACGACAGTCCGAAGCGTTTTACGTGTGTCGTGTCTGCTCTCGCTGGTCGCAGTTAGCTCAGTGCTAAAGCTAAAAAACACACAAAACACGTCCGAAAATGTCCAAAGTTGTGACTCTGCGCAAACTGGTGAACGCGCGTCTGACTGCGGCTGCGGAGGAGATCTTTGCGCTGGTGGAAAGAACCATAGCGGAGTATGAGGAGGAACTGTTGTCACTCCAAAGAGGAGAACCAGAGGAAACAGCAGCTCCTGGACTCGGTTCTGAGCCCGCAGAACTCTCACGGAGCAGGTTTGTGCGGGGCGTCTCAGGAGCTCAGGTCACTCCGAGTCCAGATGTTTGTCCGGGGTCCGTTTCTATGGCGACACAGCAGGGAAAACGGAGAGATTTTCAAAAGACAAAAGGAGCATCTCCGGGGCTCGTCCTGAACGTGAAAATGTGAAATGTCGAGTTTATCCTGAGAAAATGCCAGATTAGAGACGAGATAAAAACATCTAAAGAATAAAAGGTGTTGTAAACTTTCACAAAGAGTGAAAGTGTATTTCTGCACTTTTTGCCTTAAAAACACGGAGCTCCACTTCCTGCTCCACTTCCTGCTCCATTCATTCTTCTGGGGAATGAGCCGAGTCTCACTCAAATGAATGAATGAAGACAAAGCGTGATAATGAGCCGGGTTCAGACCTTCACGTGCCGTGGAAATGCTTCTCCTGGAGACATCTATGTGTTTATAAAAGTGCTTTGTGGCTAAACTAATGCTAATGCTAATGCTAACATACAGTAAATGTCATCAAAAATTTTCAAATCACGGCACAAACTGAACTAATGTGTTCACAACGACATTCTCTCAACTTTGATCAAGTTTGTGTGTTTTATATTGAAGCCAACGTGTGGCCGCGCCCCGTCCTCGGCCGCGCCCCGTCCTCGGCCGCGCCCCGTCCTCGGCCGCGCCCCGTCCTCGGCCCTGCCCCGTCCTCGGCCGCGCCCCGTCCTCGGCGCTGCCCCGTCCTCGGCGCTGCCCCGTCCTCGGCCGCGGCCCGTCCTCGGCCGCGCCCTGTCCTCGCGCCTCGGCCGCGCCCTGTCCTCGCACCCCGTCCACGGCCCTGTCCTCGGCCGCGCCCTGTCCTCTCGCCCCGTCCTCGGCCGCGCCCCGTCCTCGGCCGCGCCCCGTCCACGGCCCTGCCCTGTCCTCGGCCGCGCCCCGTCCTCGGCCGCGCCCCGTCCTTGGGCCGCGCCCCGTCCTTGGGCCCCGTCCCGTCCTCGCGCCCCGTCCTTGGGCCCCGTCCCGTCCTCGGCCGGTTCCTCTTTGTGGATGTCACTTCACGCAAAAGAACATTGAACTAAATGAGAATAAAGTCGTTACAGAAACTTGATCGTTGCTTGTGTGATGTCCCTGCAGGTGTCCAGTTTGAGCCGGCGCGAGGAGAAGACTTTGTCCCCTCGTCAGACGCAGAGGAAGAGCACAGCAGCCGACGCCATGACGACCGAGAGGATCTGACCTTCATCCCTAACATTCTGGTGAAAGGAGAAGACGAGGAGAACCTGTCCTCACTGTTTGGACAGAACGAGCCGGGGACACGGGGACGCGGCAACAAAACGCAGCCGTTCCACTTCAAACACTCGGGCGAGTCGGAGAAACGGACGGACTACGACTCCGACAGCGAGGACGGCTGGACGCCACGGGGCAGCGGCGCCAACAAGCCCCAGAAAGCGGGCGAAGATCGCGACCACGAAGATCACAAAGACGACTCTCTGGAGACGATGCTCAGCGAGAGTTTGTCCGACAATGACGCCGGCGAGCACAAAACGCAGAGCCACGAGTGTCTGGCGTGCGGCGAGGCGTTCGAGTGCAACGCCGAGCTTCACAAACACATGGATTCGCACGTGAGCTTCAGCTGCCCCGTCTGCGGCCAGGACTTCGCGCAGGAGGACGAGTTCAAGGCGCATTTGGCCGTCCACGGCGTGAACGCGAGCTTCAGCTGCTCCGAGTGCGACGCCCAGTTTGCCCTCCAGACTCACCTGGAGCGGCACCTGAAGATCCACGCGTCCCAGGCCACGTTCAGCTGTCCCGAGTGCAACAAGAGCTTCACCAGGAAGTACCGGCTGCGCTCGCACATGTCCTCGCACACGGGCGAGAAACCCTTCAGCTGCCCAGTGTGCGGCCGCGGGTTCACGCGCAAGGACAACCTGGGCGCGCACATGGCCACGCACACGGGCCAGAAGCCGTTCATCTGCGCCGTCTGCAACAAGTGCTTCATGAGGAAGGACCGGCTCACGGCGCACATGAGCTCGCACACCGGCGAGAGCTTCTGCCTCAAGAAACGGCCGTAGAATCTGAACATCTAAAGCCCACGACGCCCCCGACCTGCTTCTCCTCGGCTTCAGAAGGCGTGGCCAGTGTTGCTCTTGGTGTTTGTGGCGTCAGACGTCTGTGAAAACCATAAAACACCAGCGCTGCACCAGTCGAGCGTCAGGAGCAAACGGCACAAACGCTCCCGATCTGTGAAGTTCAAAGGTCACGGTTCATGTTCACGACAGAAAACTCCACACTTCAACGTTCTCTGGGATAAATATCGTTCTGATCCACGTTTTACCCAATGAGAACGGCCCAAACTAAACGTGCAGCGCCTGAGGGATCTGACCGTTTACTGTGCTAGCTCTGCTAGCTCTGTTAGCTCTGCTAGCACTGTTAGCTCTGTTAGCTCTGCTAGCGGTGTTAGCTCTGTTAGCTCTGCTAGCGGTGTTAGCACTGTTAGCTCTGCTAGCATTGTTAGCTCTGTTAGCCTGAACAGACCTGGTTTAGATCAGGTTCAGACCTGGTTCAGACCTGGGTTAGTCCGGGTCTAGACCAGGTGGTTCAAACATTAGAATAATAAAATCACATTATTTTCAGTATTAGTTTCCTGAACAAACGACTTGAACACGAAAGAGAAAAGTTACAGAATGCCTTTAAAATGTAATCATGAGGAAAAAGCCTTGTTTGACCTTTGACCCTTTTAGATTCAAGGCCTGAGCTTGGTTCCGGCGTGTTTTATATGTTTTAGCGTTGCTTTAAAAGCTTCTTAACCCTAAACCAAAACCAAAATGTTGAACTTGTAAATCTGTGTTTTGGAATTCTTGTTTTCTTTGGGATTTTTGGAAACTCAAAATGCAGGAAAACGATTGAAAACTGTCTTGTTTTGGGGTCAATAAAAGTTACATTATGACAACTAAAGGTGCACTGTGTAACTTTTCTGGTTGGAGGTTCACCGCCTGCTCGTTTCCATGGCGAGGTTATTGCTTTGCCTTGTTCCCACTTCCAAATACCAAAGGATTTAGTCATTATATTTAAACATATTCAGGTTCACCTGAGGCTACAAGCCGGGTTAGTCCGACTTTAGTCCGACTTTAGTCCGACTTTAGTCCGACTTTAGTCCGACTTTAGTCCGACTTTAGTCCGACTTTAGTCCGACTTTAGTCCGACTTTAGTCCGACTTTTTTAGGGGTTTCCGAATTTTTTAAGGGTCCGGGGAAGGTTTTTTGGGGGGGTTTAACGGCTTAAGTTTGAGTTTGGGCCGCTCAAACGCAGGATTCCCATGACGCCCTTGTCCACATAGACCTGGTCCACATAGACCTGCCACATAGACCTGGTCCACATAGACCTCGTCCACATAGACCTGGTCCACATTAAATAAGGGACTAAGCCAGAAAAACCAGCAAACCAGGTTTAAACTTGTACGAACCAGGAATTAAACCAGAAAATGCAATGAACTTTCTCAAATGAACTTTTAATGACAGAATTAATGTTTTTTTCGTCGCCTCCCCTTTTACGTCGCGGTGTAATCCCTCATTTGTCCAGGAGGGACCTCCTGCTAATGGCCCATTGAAACTGGGATGGGCTATTGTTCTATATGTTCCCTGCTTCACCTTGAGTGCCTATTTAGCATACCGAATGCCCAGGGCGTCTCCATGGTTTCAGCAGACCATTATAAACAACCGGAAGGTTGAATCTTAAACCTCCATTACGATTTAATGAAGGATTCTCTTTTTTAACAAAGATTGCCTCCTTAACTCCTCCTTAACTCCTCATTAACTCCTCCTTAACTCCTCCTTCACACCATCTCTTCTCCTGCTCAGAACCTTCTCCTCACTGTTCTTCAATAGAGTGGTTTGTGGCTTTGAGATGAAGATGAACGGCGCTCTGGGGTCCTGAACTCGAGTGTCTTCTGTGCTGATAAAGCCTCTTGGCAGTGGCTGTTTAGTCTCACTATGTGGCGCTCTTTACAACTTTCTTCACTGCATTGGATAGAATACACCACATTTGCTCTGTTTTTTGTGTCGGCATCTTGTCCTTAGGGAGAACCAGTTTTTGTCTTAACGTCGTGTTCCTGGTTTGAAATAAACAGGGACTTGTGTTAGGACATAAGGAACATAAGGACAGAGACATAAAGGACAGAGACATAAGGGACAGAGACATAAGGGATAGAGACACCCTCTTCTTGGTTCTGTTTCCCTTTTGTCCCTTTTGTCCTGCTTTTCGGTTCTCTTCACTTTGTTCAGAGCCCAAGTCGGGTGCTCCACAGGCTGAGACACCACCTACAGGAAAGGACCAAACTGACACCTGAACACATCTGTCTTAACACCACATACTTTCAATTCCGGGGACATTTTTACAGACAGATCCACGGCTGTGCCATGGCTCGCCCGTCTCTCCCATAGTGGCCAACTTGTACATGGAGCATTTTGAGAAGAAGGCACTGACCTCCTTTTCAGGCATTGCTCCAAGTCTTTGGTACCGTTACGTGGATGACAACTTTTGTGACAATTAAGAAACAAGAGCTGGAAGCCTTCTCAGAGCACATCAATGCAGTGGACCGAACATATCAGGTTTTACAAGAGAAGATGCAAAGGAGAACCGCTTGGCCTTTCTTGATTGTTCCACTTGCTCCAGGCAGAAAGTAAAAAGGAAACCACACACACGGCTCAGAACCTGCCTCTTTGGCTCTAACCACCCACTACAGCGCCACCTGGAGGTTGATCAGAACACTACAACACAGAGCACAGGAGGTGCCCACCATGCTCAGAGGGCAAGAGGAGAGAGGAAACACACGTCCGGAATGCTCTCTCAGCCTGTGGAGACCCGACTTGTTCTCTGAACAAAGTGAAGAGAACCAATAAGTGGGACAAAAGGGAAACAGAACCAAGAAGAAGGGTGCTGTGTCTCTATACTGCCCTTATGTCCTTCCCTTATGTCCTGTCTTAATGTCTGCCTTTATGTTCCTTATGTCTCAACAAAAAGTCTCTGTTTATTTCCAAACCAGGAACACGTGTTAAGACAAACCTGGTTCCCTCCCTAAGGACAAGATGCAACACAAAAACAGAGCAATGTAGTGTATTCTGTCCAATGCAGTGAAGAAAAGTTGTAAAGAGCGCCACATAGTGAGACTAAACAGCCACTTCACAGAGGCTTTATCAGCACAGAAGACACTCGAGTTCAGGACCCCAGAGCGCCGTGCATCTTCATCTTAAAGCACACAACCACTCTATTGAAGACAGTGAGGAGAAGGTTCTGAGCAGGAGAAGAGATGGTTTGAAAGAGGAGTTAAGGAGGAGTTAAAGAGGAGTTAAGGAGGAGTTAAGGAGGAGTTAAGGAGGAGTTAAGGAGGAGTTAAGGAGGAAGTTAAGGAGGAGTTAAAGAGGAGTTAAGGGAGGAGTTTAAGGAGGAGTTAAAAAAGAGAATCCTTCCTTAAATCTTAATGGAGGTTTAAGATTCAACCTTCCAGTGTTTATAATGGTCTGTTGAAACCCTGGAGACGCCCTGGGCATTCGGATGCTAAATAGGCACTCAAGGTGAGGCAGGGAACAATAGAAACAATAGGCCCATGTCCCAGTTTCAATGGGCCATTAGCAGGAGGTCCCGCCCTGTGGGCGGGGCTCTCACAGAGTAGGATATTAAACAAGTTCTCAGACTTGTTTCACAGAGTCCAGATGAAACAATACTGAATCTTTTTCGCCTTTTTACTGTCCAGAGAGTTTGTTTTGATGTTCATCTGACTCTTATGTTTGACATGTGTGACCTTTGACCAAGGCCCTGTTCCACATTCATACAGAGGTCAAAAGGTCCAGGAGGGGGCAGTGGTCGGACACAGGGTCGGGTTGGTTTATCCAAACTCCAGCAGGATAATCAGTGGTCAGCATGGGAAAGGGGCGTGGTCCGTGTGGTGAAGGCGTGGTGTGTGGTGGTGAGGGCGTGAACTGTTATGTAGGCAAGGGCGTGGTCTGTGTGCGGCGACGGTGTTGTGGAGAGGGCGTTAGTCTGTGTGAGAGGGCGTGGGTCGCATGTGGAGGAGGGCGTGGTCATGTGGAGAGGGCATAGCGTAGGTCCATGTGGGAGAGGGCGTGGTTGGTGTGGTGAGGCCGTGAACTGTGTAGCAAGGGCGTGGTCTGTGTGGCGAGGGCGTGGTCTGTGTGGAGAGGGCGTAGTCTGTGTAGGAGAGGGCGTGGTCCGTGTGGCGAGGGCGTGGTCCGTGGGGAGAGGGTGGATCTGGTGGGTGTGGTGAGGACTGGTCCGGTCGTCATGTGGCGGATGGGCGTGGTCTGCGTGGTGAAGTTGTGGTCCATGTGGAAGAGGCGTGGTCTGTGTGGAGAGGGCGTGGTCTGTGTTGAGAGGGTGTCGTCTGTGTGGTGAAGTGTGTTGGTCTGTGTAACAAGGCGTGGTCCGTGTGTGATCAGTGACCCTTGTGCAGAGGTTTGGGCAGCGCGTCTCCAAACTGTGGTTCAGGCCAGAACATGTTGAACAAAGTCCAAGTCAGACTGTTGTTGTTGTTGTTTGTACATTCTTCTGAAAACAGCTGAATGGTTTCACAGGTGTAAATTATCTGAAAAATGTGCTTCTGTAAGTTAGAACAGCTGCAGGGTCTCTGCCGGGTGCGCGTCCTCAAATGCGACTCCAAAGTTCGCTTCGTCGTAAAAGACTTTGTGACAGACTGAGCAGCTGTAAGTGTTCTCCCCTCTGTGGATTCTCAGATGAACGTCCAGGTTTCCCTTTTTTGGCAAACGCTTTTCTACAGAACAAACAGCTGAAAGGTCTCTCACCAGTGTGGCGTCATCATGTGAGCGTTGAGGTTGTACCTTTGAGCAAACGCTTTGTTACCAAACTGGACAGCTGTAAGGTTTTTCTCCGGTGTGAACTCTGATGTGTTTTTCTAAGTTATGTTTACTCGTTAACTCTCTTCTGACAAACGGAGCACTCATATTTCCATGCTCCTCCTCCTCCTCTTCCTCCTCCTCTTGCTCCTTCCTCCTCCTGCTGTCCTCCTCCTGCTCCTCTTTCTCTCACTGTGCCTCCTCCCTGCCCTCCTCCTGCTCCTCTCTTCCTCCCTCCTTCCTCCTCCAAGCTGCTCCTTCCTCCACTGCTCCTCCTCCTCCAGTTTCCTTGCTGCTGCTTCCTCCATCCTCGCTGCTCCGTTGCTCCTCCTCCGCTCATGCTGCTCCTCCTCCCTCCTCCATTCCTGCATCCTCCTGCTCCCTCCTCCCCTCCTCCAGTCCCGGCTCCTCCTCCTCCTCTCCTCCTGCTCTCCTCCTTCCTCCTCCATCTGCTCCTCCTTCCCCAGCTGCTCTCCTCCTCCAGCTCTCCTTCCTCCTCCTCCCTCCTTCCTGCTCCTCCTCCTCCTCTCCAGTCCCCCCTCCTCCTCGTCCTCGTCCTCCTCCTCCTGCTCCTCCTCCTTCTGCTTCCTGCTGCTCCTCCTCCTGCTGCTCCTCCTCCTCCTCCTCCTTCCTGCTCCTTCCTCTCCTCCTCCTATAGCTAACTTCCTCCTCCAGTTTCCTGCTCCTCCTGCTCCTCCTCCTCCCTCCCTCTCCTCCTCCCTCCTCCTCCTCCTCTCCTCCTCCTCCTCCTCCTCCTCCTCCTCTCCTCCAATTCCCTCCCTCCGTTGCCCCTCTGTGACAGTGTGGCTCTGCCTCCTCTCTCCAACACTTGTTATTTTTTGCTGAATAGACCTTGAGTTTGTGTCAGCTTGTACTTGTGTCTTTTAATCTGGAACTTGGTTGTGGTGGTCTCATTCAGCCTTCTGTCTTCCATCTTGTGCAGTTGAACTGTAGCTGGAGGTTCCCAGTCTTCATCAATTGTCAGTTGTTCCTCAGGTCTCTGAGTGTAAATGTCCATGTTGTCTAAGCTGATGTCTGCTCCTGCTCCTCCACAGTGCTCTCCCTTGTGTCAACTCTCTGTTGCTCACTTGGTCTTTGTTGAAGCAGTGAGGGACTGCCTCTTCACTCTTCACACAACCAGCAGTGAACTCTGGGAGCTGCTCTTCCTCCTGCTTCAGCACATGTTCCTCTGGTTCCTCTTTAATCTGTGCAGTCTCTAGAGTTTCCTGGTTGTGACTCGCATCATGAATGAACCAGTGACTCTGGACACCTGCAGGAGAGAAGATGAAATATGTTCATGACAATAACGTTGGATGAGCTCAGCCATTGTAAGTTACATTTTTGACAGACGTTCCTCATGAATGAATGATTGACATTTTTCTGACTCAAAGGCTTTATTTAACAGAACAAGTGTGAAATGGGGAGAGACATTCGGCAAATGGCCGAGGGCTGGAATCAAACCCACGCCGCCGCAACCACGGCAACATCGGCGAGCACAGGTAGGTTTTATTTTGTTTGTTTACGACTGGTCAACTACATTTGGGGTCCGGAGGGTCATTTGGAGTCTCTTACACTGGATTCGTTTCAATCATAAAAATGTAACAACAGTGCTGCCCGGTGGTCGAGTGGTTTAAGGGCAGCACATATGCCAGGCTCCATGTGCAGTAAAGTGGCTGGAAAAGCAGACTTCACAAATGTGGGCAAAGGCCCGAACAACCTTCTCCACGTCTCATTATCAGGTCTTTCGGGAGTCTGCATCACTTTTTCACGTTTTCCAGGACAAAGGGGGCTCACGGCGTCCAGGTCGCAGGGACTCGCGTGGGGCCACGCCCCCTGAAGGCGGTGTAAAGAAACAGCAGCAGTCGCTCACGTTTCAGTGCTTTAATGACAGACATCATTGTACAACTTTTATACATAATGTGCACATAAACAGCACATTTGACCTGACAAGGGGAGTAAAGACCAGGGGTCACTCCGGCCTCAGGTCAGGGGTCAAAGTGCCAGTGACCGACTAAACTACACATTCCACTAAAACGTAGTCATGATTCTATGTTGCCTAAGTTTATAATGGTACTTCCTGGTTGGACACAAGCACAAATATGACAGGTCATTCCACAGCTGTTACCTAGCAACCAGCCTGTAAACAAGAGCCCAAACCCACATGAATGACACAGTTCTGACCTGACACACAAGAACACCATCGAACAGCTTTATTTAGTCCAACCACGGTTTCAACGGTCAAGTGTCGCACGCTGATGACATCACGCTGATGACATCACAGAGGGACTCAGCTCCACTTCCTGTCATTTTTCCTGACTAAACATGAGAAGCTGTCAAATGCACTGAGACAGAACTGGAGCTCCCCCTAGTGTCCACTTGACCGGATTTGCTTTCAAAACTAAATGTTTCACCATAATAATGAGTACGACCATATAATTAGAAATGAAAAAGTACTTTTACTGTTGAAAATTATAAAATCCATTCTTATTTCAACCGTTAGTAATATTCGGTGTAATTCCTCATTTGTCCAGCAGGGTTCCATTGTCATTTCATCTGGACTCTGTTTCTGAGAAACAAGATGTTTCGCTTCTCATCCAAGAGTCATTTTCAATCTGTGGACCGAGCCTGAGAAGTCAGATATTTATCCCACTCTGAGTAAGCCCCGCCCACTGGGCGTGTTTATTTATTTGTTTGCCATTTTAAGATTGACCAGAAACTAATCTTCTTTATTACCCTTACAGCCCTGTAATGGGCCATATTGGGCCACAGATGAGTACATGATTGACACCTGAATGGTCTGTTCTCTTTATTGACCAGAGAGACAAAACACTGCTGTAAACATCTGCTAAATTGAACCTTAAACCTCCATTTCGGTTTAAAGAGGATTCTCTTTTTTAACCCTAATGTCCTCCTTTCTCTTTTTTAACCCTAATGTCCTCCTTAACTCCTCCTTGACTCCTCCTTAACTCCTCCTTAACTCCTCCTTAACTCCTCCTTCAAACCATCTCTCCTCCTGCTCAGAACCTTCTCCTCACTGTCTTCAATAGAGTGGTTTGTGGCTTTGAGATGAAGATGCACAGCGCTCTGGGGTCCTGAACTCGAGTGTCTTCTGTGCTCATAAAGCCTCTTGTGCAGTGGCTGTTTAGTCTCACTATGTGGCGCTCTTTACCACTTTCTTCACTGCTTTGGACAGAATACACTACACTGCTCTGTTCCAAACTCATTCTCTGAAGACGAATCAAAACCTTTTTCTACAATGGGACACTTGCTGGACAAAAGCGGTATTACACTGACTTATCTGTTTCTTAAGTATGAATCGGCCTTAAATCTTGTGTCTTATTGAGACACTTTCAGCCTTTGCCGTCCCTCTGTCCCTTTGTCTCTCTGTCCCTGCCCCTCTGTCCCTGCCCCTCTGTCCCTCTGCCCCTGCCCCTCTGCCCCTGTCCCTCTGCCCCTGTCTCTCTGTCCCTCTGCCCGTCTCTCTGTCCTCTGCCCCCTCTGTCCCTGCCCTGTCCCTGCCCCTCTGTCCCTGCCCCCTGTCCCCTGCCCTCTGTCCCTGTCCTTCTGTCTCTCTGTCTCCTGCCCTCTGTTCCCTGGCCCCTCTGTCTCTCTGTCCTGTCCCCTCTGTCTCTCTGTCCCTGCCCTCTCCCTGCCCCTCTGCCCCTCTGTCCCTGCCCCTCTGTCTCTTCTGCCCTGCCCCTCTGTCCCTGCCCCTCTGTCCCCCCTCTGTCCTCTCTGTCCCCTCCCCTCTGTCCCTGCCCCTCTGTCTCTCTGTCCCCCCCTCTGTCTCTGTCCCTGCCCCTCTGTCTCTCTGTCCCTGCCCCTCTTCCCTGTTCCCTCTTGTCCCTCTGTCCCTCTGTCGGACTTCTCCGAGTTTCATTTGGATTTTCAGACGATGCGTTTTTACAAACTGACCAGCTGTAAAGGTCTCTCTCCTGTGAATTTTCATGTGTGAATTCAGAGTACATTTGTGAGTGAATGTTTTCCTACAGATCAAACAGCTGTAAGGTCTCTCTCCAGTGTGGATTCTCACGTGACTCTTCAGATTCCCCTTTTGGGCAAATGTTTTGTTACAAACTAGACAGCTGTAAGGTTTTTTCTCCTGTGTGAACTCTCACATGATGGTCCAAAGAGATTTGTTGAGTAAAATGTTTTGTTACAAACTAAACAGCTGTAAGGTTTCTCTCCTGTGTGTGAGATCTGATGTGTATTTCTAAACGTTGTTTAGTCATAAATCCTCTCTGACAAACGGAGCACTCATATTTCTTCCTCCCCCCTCCTCCTCCTGTCTCCCCAGTGTGCGTTCATCATGTGAGCGTTGAGGTTGTACCTTCGAGCAAACGCTTTGTTACAAACTGGACAGCTGTAAGGTTTTTCTCCGGTGTGAACTCTGCTGTGTTTTTTTAAGTTCTGTTTACTCGAAATTCTCTTCTGACAAACGGAGCACTCATATTTCACTGCTCCTCCTCCTGCTCCTCCTCTTGCCATCCTCCTGTCCTCCTCCTTCTTGTCCCCTCCTTCCCCCTCTTGCTCCCTCCTCTCCTCCTGCTTCCTCCTCCATGCTCCTGCTCCTCCTCCTCCTGCTCCTCTCCTCCTCTCCCTCCTCCCCCTCCCTCCTCTCCTTGCCACTCCTCCTGCTCTCCTCCTCCTGCCCACTCCTCCTGCTGCTCTGCTCCTCCTCCCTCCTCCTCTTGCTTCTCCCCCCTCCTGCCACTCCTCCTGCTCCTCCTCCTCCTGCCACTCCTCCTCCGCTCCTCCTCCTCCTCCTCCTGCCCTCCTCCTCCTCTTGCCACTCCTCCTCCTCCTTGCTTACTCCTCCCTCCTCCTCCTGCCACTCCTGCCCTCCTCCTGCTCCTCCTCCTCCTCTCCACTCCTCTTGCACTCCTCCTCCTCCTGCCTCCTCTCCTCCCTCCTGCCCTCTCTCTCCTCCTCCTTTGCCTCCTCCTCCTCCTCTTGCCACTCCTCCTGCCTGCTCCTCTCCTCCTCCTCTCTCCTCCTCTTCCTCCTCCTCTTGCCACTCCTCGCTCCTCCTCCTTCCTCTTGCACTCCTCCTCTTGCCCTCCTCCTCTCCTGCTCCCCTCCTCCTCCTGCCACTCCTCCTCTCTTGCACCCTCCTCTTGCTCCTGCTCCTGCTCCTCCTCCTCCTCCTCTTGCCACTCCTCCCTCTTTGCCACTCCTCTCCTCTTGCCAATCCTCCTCCTCTTGCTCCTCCTCCTCCCTGCCACTCCTCCTCCTCTTGCTCCTCCTCCTTTGCTCCTCTCCTCTTTGCTCCTCCTCCTCCTTGCCCCTCTCCTCCTCCCTCTTGCTCCTCTCCTCTGCTCCTCCTGCTCTCTCCTCCTCCCCTCCTCCCTCCTCCTCCTCCTCCTCCTCCTCCTCCTCCTCCTCCGTGCCCCTCTGTGACAGTGGCTCTGCTCTCTGCTCCACACTTGTATTTGCTGAATAGACCTAGTTTGTGTGCAGCTGTACTTGTGTCTTTTTACTGGACTTGGTTGTGGTGGGTCTTCATCAGCCTCTGTCTCCATCTGTGCAGTTGAACTTGTGGCTGGAGGTTCCCAGTCTTCATCATTGTCAGTTTTTTCCTCAGTCTCTGAGTGTAAATGTCCATGTGGGTCTAAGCTGATGTCTGCTCCTGCTCCTCCACAGTGCTCTCCCTGTGTCAACTCTCTGTGCTCACTTTGTCTTTGTTGAAGCAGTGAGGACTGCTCTTCACTCTTCACACACACAGCAGTGAACTCTGGGGAGCTGCTCTTCCTCCTGCTTCAGCACATGTCCTCTGGTTCCTCTTTAATCTGTGCCGTCTCTGGAGTTTCCTGCTTCACACTGGGCTCAGGACTGAACAAGCCCGATCTGAACACCTGCAGGAGAGAAGGAGAAATATTCTTTATAACAATCATTTTGGATGAGTTTGACTTTTGGGATGGCGGCTGCCGAGCTCAGTCGTGTCTGTCGGGCTTCGGTCGAATCCGTTATTTGTCGAGATTCGGAGTTCACCTGGGAGATTCTACGTGGGACAGACATACAGCGAGCTTGGACATTCATTCTGAAATGCCTAAGAATCTGAGGAAGAAGAACACCACCAGAGAGAGCCAGCAATGCTACAGCTAAGCTAACTGGCCCCCGCTCCAGCCCCCACAAAAAATCAAAGCTCGACCATGTGCATCCGGCCCAGCGCCCAAGACCTATTATACTGAAGGTCCATAACTTAAAAGAGTGTCATGGCGGCATCCAGGCGTCTCGCCGCGGGCCGACCCGGCTCAACCAAGACCCAAGTCTCTCTCTCTTCAACGACTCCTCAGTGAGAGTGGGTCAATGAATGTAAAGCTTTTGATCCGGTGAAATCCCCCTGAGAGAGAAGAATGTGGAGTACGTTCTGCTTTATCCTGAAACGTGACGATCCACGTGAATGGAAAAATAAACAGACTCACTTCAGCAGAGGAGGCGTGGGCTTTCGCAGATACGTTGCCGGATCCTTGAGAAATTTGACATTCTCTCTTATTTCAATGAAAGGACCTGGACTGGAGACATGTGAGTATGTGCCCAATGTGGGCCAGTGTGGTCCAACTTTAGTTTGTAAATGCCCAGGTGAAAATGTTATATCAACCGGCCTTTTAAACCCAGAAAATCCCTCCACCCTCTGATCTCTTTTTGGATCAGTCTGTGAGCTCTTTTTTTGTATTTTGTTTGTTCTTTTGTGTTTTGTTGTTGTGGTTCCTGTGTGTGTGTGTGTGTGTGTGTGTGTGTGTCAATGGGCTCTGAAAAGTTACGAACGTCATCTTTTAATTTTTAATGACATTTTGGGTCCAATTAAGCGGCCAGAGATATTTTAAATATTTACATGAAAGACATTAAACTACTTAGAACATAAAAGAATAACTGCATTTGGTTATAGACTTTACTCTTCCTCACACAGGGGCAAACATAAGAGGGGCGTGGCCTTTGAACAGAGTTTTGAACACAAAGTTAAAGATGGCAGATTTGTACTGGTCAAAGGAACTATTAATGGAAGTGTGTTTACTCTGATAAATGTATATGCTCCACCAGGGGGGGCGACCTCACTTTCTATACTGAAGTTGTGGATCTGATACAAACCACTCTGAGGGAACCCTTGTGGAGGAGACTGGAACTGACATGTTCAGCCCACATTGGACGTCTCGAGCTCACAAAGTGAAGCTGGTGAAACTATAAATAATACATTTATTAAATGAATACATGATGTGGGGCTGATCCATATCTGAGAGAGATGAATCCATTATGAGTAATCCTGCCAGTGCAAAGCGGTGAAGGCGGCCACTAATGTACCCTGGGTAAATTAGCCGCATGCTAACCAGGACATGGGGCACCGGGTCTGGGGTCCTGCACCGGGTCTGTGTGTGTGCGCGTGGAACGACAGTTTTAATGAATTCATGACATTTCTAATTCATTAATAATTGTGTTTTTGATCATTTCATTTGCCACACAGAATCCTCCAGGACAAAGATCTGAACACGACCTTCTCACTCCTGGTATTGTTCATTCCATCTCTTTGTCCGTTTGTTCTGCCTCTGACATTTCTGAAGAAAGACCCCCGTGGAGCCCCGCCCCCCTTGAGTGACTAAACGAGCCCTTCAGAGCTAAAACGCGCCATGACCTGGGCCTCACCTTCTGCTCTGTGGAGCCGGAGCCGCGGCTCAGAACCGAGTCCAGGAGCTGCTGGTTCCTCTGGTTCTCCTCTTTGGAGCGACACAGTTCCTCCTCATACTCCGCTATGGTTCTTTCCACCAGCGCAAAGATCTCCTCCGCAGCCGCAGTCAGACGCGCGTTCACCAGAGCTCTCAGCGTCACGCGCCTTTCACACATCTTACTCTTCCTCTTCTTCTTCCTCTTCTTCTGGTTGAAGCTGGTGGATCTCACTGAATGAGCTTCATGTCTTTCTCACGTTTTACAAACTGTTTTCAGCTCGAGCTCCTGCGGCGGCAGGAGCTGCGGGAGAGCACTACGTCACTTCCGTTGCTTAAAACCAATCAAAACAGCGCGCGTGGAACACAAACAACAACATGAATGAAAGTTTCACCAAAACCTCCTTTTTCACACGGCCCGACTTCCGGCTTCAGTCGAACGGGTTTGTTTTGTTTTTTTAATTAAAAGTGTAAAATACAACACGCGACCACCACGTGACCGCGCAAAGCTGGAGTCACGTGGTCCGTTCAGAAACGCTTCAAACACAAAGGTTTTTCCAGAACTGAGGATGAAAACATCTGAATGAATCTGTATCTTTCATGAATCATTTATGAACTTTAAGAACGTCTGGTTTTGAGTCTTTTAAATCGTGTTTATTTCACTTTTGGTCATTTTATACATTTCCAGCATTTTGTAATTCATCCTTTCATTCTAATCACGGGTGAATTTCGTACTTGCATCTGTAATTACATTGGAAAAGAACTTTGGACTGTTTCTGAGCCTTTTCTAGAACACGGAATCCTCCAAATGTATTTGACCTTTTGGATCCACATTATGAAACAATTACCCTGTTATTCCTCAAGGGGGCGCATTGAGCGGTGAAATGAGGAGTAAATCTCCTTTTCCCAGTGAAACACATTTCAGAATCAGAAATCAGAATTTCCAAAGGTCATTTCCAAAGGTCACATTTGAACATCTAGAAAATGAAACCAGAAAATATGATTTTAACAAAAAAAACCTTCAAACATTTTAGACGAGCTAAAGTCAGGGGAACGCGTCTGCAGGAGGAACGCGTCTGCTGGAGGAACGCGTCTGAGGAACGCGTCTGCAGGAGGAACGCGTCTGCAGGAGGAACGCGTCTGCAGGAGGAACGCGTCTGCAGGAGGAACGCGTCTGCAGGAGGAACGCGTCTGCAGGCAGAAATCTGCGTCTGCTGACGAAACGCGTCTGCAAGGAGGACGGACGGAGTCTGCATGGACAGAAGCCGGGTACTGCAGGGAGAGAACGCGTCATGCAGGTAGGAACACGCTCTGCAGGAAGGAAGCGCGTCTGCAGAGACCGCGTGAGCAGGAGGAAGCGCTGTCTGCGGGAAGGAACGCGTTTTGCACGAGAAACGCAGTCTGCTGGAGAAGGAGGGAACGCGATGGCTGCAAAGGCAAGACGGCGTCTGCAGGGAAGAACGTCAGTTGCATTGCATGGCGGCAGACCGTCTTCGCATGGAGGGAATCGCGTCTCGACAGAGAGAGAGATAACTGACGTCTGCAGGTAAGAAGAACAGCGTCTGCAGGAGGGAGGTTATAAAAAAAAATGACTTGACCAAAAGAATATCCAAGCACCCTAAACAAGAGTTACGCACACGGAAAGACAAAGCGAAAATCTGAGTTCTCAAGCTCCTTGAGCACAGTCTTGCCGTTGTATAAATATATATTTCTAGAAATTGCAGTACCTGTAAAAGTAGCAACAGCTGTAAGGCTTTCTCGATAATAGTGTATTATTCACAAATGTGAAACTCTACTAATCCTTCCTATTCTGTAAAGACATCTGTGACGATACTGAGCAAAGAACTGTAAGTTTACTGCCCCTCTACCTGCTGTGGAGAAGTTCTCCGAAGTTTTCCTTAAGAACGTTGCCGACGGAGAGAGCGAGATTGAGCAGGCGGCATTGAGAAGTGACGTGCCGCAAAAAGGATATCTTCTTGCACACCCTCAAAACGTTTTGAAGATTTAGGTTGCAGAAGGAGCGAAAGACTAGCGGAAAACGCAATTAATAATCTTGACACAAAAGAAACCAATAAAACAATGCTTTTTTGACGAAGCTAAAGGTTCCTGAGCGCAATAACAGCAAGACCCCCGTCTTAAAATAAGGCAAGTACAGCGCCATCAATCCAACTATATTCAAACCAAAAAAGACATGGCATAGTGAAGAACCGCGGCTGAGGTCTGCGCTTTCACGCTTTTGGTAAGTGGCAAATCGCCTTTTAGACCAAAGCTGGACAGCTGTAAAAGGTTTTTTTCTAGCCTCTGGTTGGTGTGCATAACTCTGATGGTTTTCTAATGTTAATGTTTACTCGAAAGCTCTTCGTTGCCGTAGCACCAAAAACCCGGACGACAGGTCCAAATGTCTTCCCCTGCCTTCCCTTCCCTTGCGAACCTGCGCACAACCCTCCTGTAATCCTCTCGGCTCTTGATATGCATCTGCGAAAATCCTCATCACCCTCGCTACCCTCACGGGCCGACCTACAAGACATCCCCTCTCATAATACCCACCCATCAATTCCCACACAATCCACACCCAATTCTCTAGATCCCTACCATAACTCCACACCAAATTCCACACATTCCAGCACAATTTCCACCACGTATAGCACCTTGTGGGACGTTCCAGAACCCGCCGCCAAAGCATAAGCAGCTCCCCCGGCTGCTGCAAAAAGCCCCTCGCCAAAGCTGGCAGCGCTCCCGTTCCGCTCGGCTCACCCGCGGCCGCCCACTCCTCTCTCCTCCTCATGCTATCACCGTCTCTCCTCCTCCTCGGCCTCCTACCTCACCTCCACGTCCCCTCCCCTCCCCCCCTGACGTCCCATCCTTCGCTTCCTCCTTCCTCCCTCCCTCCCTCCTCCTCCTTCTCCCGAAAATCACTAACGCGCCCTCTCCTCTCTCCCAGATCCCTTTAGTCGTTCCGCTGCACCCTCGGAACAGTGGAGCTCTGCTCATCTCGCTCCTACACTTGTCATTTGCAGGGCTGAATAGACCTGAGTTTGCGCAAGCCTGTACTTGTGTCTTTTATTCTGGATTGTTGTGGTGTCTCCCATCAGAGCTTCTGGTCTCATCTGTGTCATTTGAACTTCGTAGCGAGGGTTTCCCAGTCTTCATCATTGTCCAGTTTGTTCCTCAGTCTCTGAGTGTTAAAAGTCTATTGTGGGCTCATAACCTATCGTTGCTGGCTCCTGCTCCTCCACAGTGCTCTCCCTGTGTCAAACTCTCTGATGCACTTATTGTCTTTCGTGAAGCAGTGAAGGAACTAGCTCTTCAACCTTTCACACAACCGAGCAGTGAACTCTGGGAGCTGCTCTTCCTCTGTTGGACGCCAGTTGTCTCTGGTATCACATCTTCTCAATCTCTCGCATGCCGAGTCTCCGGGTTTCCTGGTGTGGACTCGCATCCGAAAGAACCCAGTGGCCTCTGACTACCGGCCGAGAGAGAGAGAACATCCACACAACTTAAACATATGAAGCAAGGTCGACGGGGTTCAAATGGCATGCTACCAATAAAAAATTAAATAGAAAAACAAAGCGCAATCGGCCTCTCTGTCAAACTTACACAATGTTCAGCGTGCCTCCAGAGTTCACACGAATACAAACAAACATAACCAGGGCAACGAAAATCACAGCTACAAGATGAAGGCATAAGAGAAGAAAGACGATAAGATAAAGAAAGTACAATCTAAATAAATAAGCACTAACACAGCTACGAAGAGACAGCAGCCAAACAGAACTTACCCTCAAACCCAACTATTTACAGAAGCGATGAGATCTGAAGCAACACCTTAAAATCCACCGGACGCCACCAAAGTTACAACGACAAAAGAACAGCAGGAGAAGAAAAGACGGAAGAGTAAAGAGATTCAAAGCAATGTCTGTTATTTTAAACTCGATCAATAACTTTATAATACAGAACGACGAAAATAACTTATCACAGCAATAAATAAAATAAATGATCGCATCCAAAACACCACACGCAAACAAACACAAGCAACACACACGAATATACCACAACAAGCAATATGCCACAGGATAATAACACACACCCCACAACCCACGACACACGTATATCCGTCACCACACATACACCATCACGCCAACGCCACACAACATCACCATACAATATACTAAAGAGCAATCCAGAACTACACGCCAACGGATCGTTTAATACAAGCATCCGAAGCACCCATACATACACATTTATATTGAACAATCTACCTAATTTTCAATCAAACACTTGACTCAAAGTAATAATCTATGATGCAAAACACCCTGCCCCTCAGACCATACAACGATAGGCCCAATCCATCCAACCCACCACACACCATAGAACGTGCCCCTCCACCCAGCCTCCACCCACCACCACCTCTACAAGTCAGAACGAGATGTTACAGCTGATTTCTGAAATCCCACACCCCCGAAAAGCCTTTGCTGACCAGGAAGGCGTCTCTCCCGCCACATAAGACATGCGTCCATGGACGAGCAGCCCGCCCGAATCTCACAACATTTTGTATGAAACGCTCTGCCTGTGCGGTCTCTATCCATGAGGGTCAGTGTCCCATAGGCCCTGTCTTCACCACGTCTCGAGATCCCAATCATCATGTCTCCGCCCACAAAAAAGCCCCAGCCGGGAACTCAAACTGCAACTCAATTTCTAGTAATGCACCTATAAACAAACGCACCAGTACTTGGCTTATTAGCGGCTTTCAGAAAAAAACGTATTCATACTTATGTAAAGGATATACAAAAAGTATATTTATGTTGAAAAACCAACGAACACACTTAAATAAATTACAAATAGTCAATTTAACGCACTTGGTACCTTGCTCACCAACCTCCAAGTTCTTGCACCTTCTCCCCCTCTGCTGGCATCCCCCATGCTGGACACCCTAGCAGTTCGCCTCACAGAGCCAAAGGTCTGTAGACAGACACTCCATAAAACCTGTCTCCACTTCAACTCCAGCAGCATCTGGACTCCCCAGTGAAACCAACGCCAGTATCTCTTTATTGTTGGACTTCTAGCTCTGCGTTTCACAATCACACATCCTCCTTACGGCACTCTAGCCCAGGAGACACAGCTTCCCAGCTCAAACTGCGTGTGTGACTCCACCTTGAGCCTGCGGAGCGCCCTCGACTATCTTCTTGACGCGACGATACCAGAGTGAGGTGCGTGCTGCGAGAAGATGTCTCAAGCCATCGCACCCGACTAAATTCAGCAACCAAGGAGCTCCACCAGGACTCGATGTAACTTTCCACCTCTGACATCTTCTCCCTGCTTTATTCATCAAACGTGACTTGCAACCTCCAGCCCACGAAACACAAACATCTCACCCCTCAAATACTGGTCAAATCGACAAGTGATCTAACATAAGGAGGTAGGTCGACTGTTCATGAGGTCGCTTGCCATCATTTATTTGTATTTCAAATAAAACGCATCATTAGAGTTTGCCCAGTGTTTTGGCGTAACAATGGAGTTCAACGCCAGAAGACAGTGGAGATGATCGTGGACTTCAGGAAAGCCACAGTCCCCCAGCCCCCCTCATCATGACAGACTCCCCCATCACCACCGTGGACTCCTTCCGCTTCCTGGGCACCACCATCACCCAGGACCTCAAGTGGGAGCCCTCCATCAGCTCCCTCATCAAGAAGGCCCAGCAGAGGATGTACTTCCTGCTGCAGCTGAGGAAAGCCAAGCTGCCAGTGCAGATGATGGTGCAGTTCTACACGGCCATCAGAGCGCCCTCTGCTGGAGCCAAAGCAGGGACAAACAGAGACTACAGCGCCTCTGCTGAGAAGGTGATCGGCTGCAGACTTCCATCTCTGCAGGACCTGTACGTCTCCAGGGCTCTGGGACGAGCAGGTGGATCACAGCTGACACACCTTTCTGCCCTCAGGCAGGAGGCTACGGTCCATGCCGGACCAGAACCTCCCGCCACAAGAACAGTTTCTTCCCCTCTGCCGTTGGACTCATGAACACTTCTAAACTCCTCCCACTTTAACTGCAACTCTTCATCACTGTCACTTTCTGCACTCACAACTTTGGCAAAAAGGAAACACTTAAAGCTCGATTTGAACACTTGAATTTAAAAAGAACCGGCACAAAACACAACGAGTTTGTGAACGAGTTTTAATCAGTTTAAGTGACATCATTTCTGGTAAATCATCTTAATTGGGCCAAAATGATTGGCCGAGCTCGTCAAAAACAGATCTAATTATAAATGTTAAATGGGTGTAATCTCTCATTCGTCCAGTAGTGTTCCACTGCAGAGCAAGGTTCAAATTTAGTCAGAGGCCTTCATCTTCATCTTCACGACCCATCGTGAGCTGAAGGTTCTGAGCAGGAGAAGAGATGTTTGAAAGGAGAGAAACCGACCAAAGGTTTACAACAGCATTACAAGGCCATGGCAGATCCGGCCTATCACAGGGCTGATGGGGGAGCCGTGTAAACACGCAGATAAACAGGACACGTGTGGTGGGCGGGGCTTACTAAGAGAAGGATAATTATCCGAGTTCTCAGACTCGATCCACAGATTGAGAAGGACTCTTGGAGGAAAGTTGAAACGTCCTGTTTTTGTCTTTTTTCTAAAATGTCAATCATAAAGTGAGTGTTTTATGAGGCTCATTGAAGAAGCAGCGAAGACGAGCGAACAGGATTCATGAAACGACTGCAGCAGTTTGCGACGCGGAGCAGTGTAAAACCAGAGGACTACAGAAAGGTCATGGTCTTTACACTCAGGATGGAGAACAAACGTGTGAATATGATCTTCTCAGATGCAAGTCCTTGAGTCTAAGCCGGATCTGATCCCGACGGCGCTCCAGCTTCAAAACCGTGACTTTTCATGTGGTCCACGAGCTCCAGCCTCTGCAGAAACATCTGGTCACAGGTGGGACAGCTGAAAGGTGTGTGTGTCTTCAGGTGCGTCTCCAGGTGACCTTTCCTCATGAACTTCTTGTTGCAGACTGAGCAGCTGTAAGGTTTGTCTCCGGTGTGAGTTCTGATGTGAACATTGAGCGCAGAGCGACACACAAACGCCTTGGCGCAGGTGGGACAGCTGTAAGGTTTCTCTCCAGTGTGAGTCCTCATGTGCACGCTGAGGGCGGAGCTAACGGCAAAGGCCTTATCGCACACTGAACAGCTGTAAGGTTTCTCCCCCCTGTGTCGTCTCATGTGTGAGTCAC
Source organism: Chaenogobius annularis (assembly GCA_015082035.1). Lineage (NCBI taxonomy): Eukaryota > Metazoa > Chordata > Actinopteri > Gobiiformes > Gobiidae > Chaenogobius > Chaenogobius annularis. Next base: position 437,454 of record BJKM01000443.1, on the reverse strand, counting down.
AGTTTCCCTTTTTGGTGAATTCTTTCTTACAGATGGAGCAGCTGTAAGGTTTGTCGCCAGTGTGCGTTCTCATGTGGTCGTTCAAAGCTGTTTTATGACCAAAGGTTTTGTCGCACATGGAACAGCTGTAAGGTCTCTCGCCGGTGTGGCATCTCATGTGCACTTTGAGCGCCGAGCTGGACGTAAACGCTCGGACGCAGATCAAACAGCTGTGAGGTTTCTCTCCGCGGTGGATTTTCATGTGTGTGTGACGATTCCCTTTTGTGCTGAAGGTTTTGTCGCAAACTGAACAGCTGTAAGGTTTCACGCCTGTGTGAACACTGATGTGTGTTTCGTAGCTCTGTTCACTTGTAAAACTCTTTAGACAGAAGGGACACTGCAGCTCCTCCCTTCCTTCTTCTTCTTCATCATCATCATCATCGTCATCACCTGACCCGTGCCCCTCTGTGACAGTGGCTCTGCTCTCTGCTCCACACTTGTATTTGCTGAATAGACCTGAGTTGTGTGCAGCTGTACTTGTGTCTTTTATCTGGACTTGGTTGTGGTGGTCTCATCAGCCTCTGTCTCCATCTGTGCAGTTGAACTTCTGGCTGGAGGTTCCCAGTCTTCATCATTGTCAGTTTGTTCCTCAGTCTCTGAGTGTAAATGTCCATTGTGGGTCTAAGCTGATGTCTGCTCCTGCTCCTCCACAGTGCTCTCCCTGTGTCAAACTCTCTGTGCTCACTTTGTCTTTGTTGAAGCAGTGAGGACTGCTCTTCACTCTTCACACACACAGCAGTGAACTCTGGGAGCTGCTCTTCCTCCTGTTGGAGCCAGTGTTCCTCTGGTTCCTCTTTAATCTGTGCCGTCTCAGGGGTTTCCTGCTTCATACTGGGATCAGGACTGAAGTCCATCTGAACACCTGCAGGAGAGAAGGAGAAAAAGATGTTAAATAAATGTAATAAATAAATGAGGATACCAAAAAGATGTGTTTACCTTGGGACTAAAGTGGATTCACTGAATGTCACTGAATCGTATGAATATGTTGTGCCTCAAACACATTGAGTTTTCATTTGTTTCACTTATAAAATGTTTCTCTTCTGTTTTCTCGTGCTTCACATCTGCAGTCGTGTCCTTCACGTTTCCGCCCTGACGTGTGGCCGCAGGCAGGGGGCGCTGGACGGAGCTGGTGAGGTTCATGAGAATGGCTCAGGTGAAGCTAACGCGCTTTACTCATTTACACGACCATCACATTCACACATTCCACCAAGAACAAGTCTCCGCGGTGATAACGAAGCGTTCAAGCGTTCGACCAGTGCATAATTAACATCATTAACGACATATTGAACCCAATTAAATATGATCAAAATGAGAAAATAAGATAGACATTATATATTTACAAGAAACACATTTAAACAATATTGAACATCAAAAATATAATGTTATGAAAAAATCGTACTATTCATCAGACCGAGGCAAACACAAGAGGGCATTTGCCAAGATCCACCAGGGGGCGATATCACCTTCTAAAATGATATATGGGCCTGATTGTAAACCACTCTGAGGGAACCCTGATCTGTGGCGGTAACTGGAATCTTCATGTTCAGCCGACATTAGACGTGTCGACCTCCAGGGGCGCTGGAGGAACAATGGGTACGGAGTTATTACAGCCATAGACTCGACAAAGAAGAAACAAAGGGAGAAAAAGCTAAATGATCTGCGAGAAACATTTAAATTGCTGGAGGAAAACCAAGCCAAGAAGAAGAGTTCTAAAATGCTACAGGAAAATCATGACCTGATCTCACAGGAAACAGACATAATGAGAATGGATCAAAATGTTGGGAAAGTGGCACATGTGCATCGGACTGTTGTGGTGAAGAAGGAGCTGAGTCCAAAGACAAAGCTCTCGATTGACTTCAGTCTATGTTCTACTCTCACCTTTGCTCATGAGCGTCAATGACCCGAAGGACAAGATCGTGGATACAAGTGGTCAAAATGAGATTCCTGCTCAGGGGGGCTGGTCCCGTAGCGATAGAGAGGAGCTCAGTCACATGGGAGGAGCTCGGAGTAGAGCTGCTGCTCCTCCAGCTGAGGCTCATCTGTTCTAGAGTCTCCTGGACAAAGCCTCCCGGGGGAGGTGTTCATGTCCCACCGGGAAGAAGCCCAGGACACGCTGGAGGGACTATGTCTGTGTGGCCTGGGAACGCCTGGGGATCCCCCCGGGAGGAGCTGGAGGAAGTGTCTGGGGTGAGTCCCTGCTTAGACTGCTGCTCCTGTAACCTGGCCCCGGATAAGCAGAAGATGGAGGGATCACATTTTTATAAATTATTAGCCTGGAAACAAGCTGAAGGAGCCATTTTTAGGCCTTAGGCAAGACACTTCCCCCACATTTCCTGGTACGGCTCAAGTGTGTGCGACTGGTGGTGGTCCGAGGGGCGTAGATTGGCAACATTCGCCGACATCGACCCGAAGACGAGTCGCCTGAGAAACGCAAGCTCTTTTTTTGTGTGTTTCAGTGTGTGATTATACTTTTTTTATGATGCTAAAGAATTGTAATTCTTAATTCTCTGACCATGTACTGTATTTTCACGAGTGGGCTGCAGGGGGGGCTCTTTCGCCAGTGACACTTTGTTCTGCTTTAAACAATCGTCATTTGTATCTTTCTACAAAAAATAAAAAAATCTGGAAATAAAGAGGATGAAATGAGCTCTTTTCTGGAAACCATTAATCTGACTGTCATGAACAAAGAACAAAATAAAAATTAGGAGTTGAAATAAAACATTTGGAAATACAAGAAGAGCGCTCTAAAGCTCTAAACACACACTCACTCCTTCACTTTTCACAACTTTGAACTGGGCCTTAAGAAAGCTCAGATCCTCCGAGTGTGAAAGAAGCCATCATCTCCTTAAGGCCTAAAGAGGGGAAGGACCGACTGGACTGTGCCTCACATAGACCCATCTCAGTCCTGAATGTGGACCATCGTTTCTACACCTCAATTCTGTCCAAAAGAACGGACCAAATCCTCCCAAATGTGATCCACAAAGATCAGACCGGACTCAGCACCGGATTTATGAGCCAACGACAAACACAAGACAACATCAGACCATCTTTACACAACAATGAGCCATGAACACACACACAACAAAATCCCAACATTCCAGACCATCTTTACACACAAATGAGCCAAATACAGCACACAACAAAACAAAGTGGAAGAAGAAGTCTGGACCTGAGAAGGTTTGGGTTCTGTTTCTATGAGCTGGACTTATTTATTTAAAGGGCATGAATATATTTAAAATCGATGGTTTAATTATAAAAAATGGTCGATCTTACGTATGGTCTAACTTCAAGAATTAGAATCCAATGCTGTCATCTGACACAGATCCACTGTGGAAAGAGGGGGGTGGACAGGGCTGTGCCATGGCCCCTCCTCCTGTTTTGCTTTGTACTTGGAACCTTTGGCCCATAATTTATTAGACAATGAAACAACAATTCATGGTGTTTCAATCGATGGGACGAAACATAAAATCGCAAGTCCCATTGAAAACAGACACGTTTTCCACTGCAGACCCCTGTGGACCGACTCGGCGACGACTGAAAATCAGAGGGAAACGCGGGCCAAAATGGCGTCCTCGGCTTCCAAATGAGAGACAGTATTCTCATTAAGCTTTTTAATTGATTTATTTTCCCTCCCAATACAAAAGAAGCGATCTCCCTGAGAATTGGTCAAAACGGCCGTTTGAGATGGAATAAAACTCTACATTTGGTGTGACGAGGAAAAGAAACATCGAATCTGATTTAAAACTCTACAATTCTCAAAAGAAAAAAAGAGCGGGGCTTAACTTTTATTTCCAGCTCCAATTCAGAGCGTTGCTGGTGTGACCCAGAATATGAAGCTCAATGGAAACATACTGAGAGTAATGTTGTGCCGGGGGTTCCTGTGCAGGCCTTACTGGCACATGACAGACGCTTGGGTCATGAGGAGGAAGTGAAGAATCCCTGGGTCAAATCTGTGCTTACGACATGGAAGGAGCTGATCACAACATACAACTCAACGAAGAGGTTCAGATCTTAAACTGGTCGGCTTCAGACCAAGGTTTTGGACCAAATAGAACTGACCCGAGACTCAAGGTCTGGATTACAAAAGGTCTAAAATAAAAAGGGAAATGCAACTGTTGAAACAGCGCCACCAGGAGGCAAACCACTGCCACATGCTCTGGGACTGTCCTGTCGCTCAGAAATGTGTGACTGAAGTTCACAACGCACTGCAGACTGAACTTTAGAACTCTGTACTTGGGCCTCAGAACTCCTGCCATGGACACAAGACATGGATACCTTTGGAAAGTACTTGTGGCAGCAGGAAAAAAAGGCATCGCAAAGAACTGGGCGACACAAACATCACCAAACAAACAAGGACTGGACTGAGATAGGAACAGACATCAGGCAAATGTTGCTTTTAACGGCGGTCGATCAAAACCCTGGATTATTCACAACAGTAAGAACTCGTAAGAACTCGTAAGAACCAAAACATAATCCTCGGTATTGAATATATGTGTTGAATATTCAGCAAGTCGTGGAAAAACGACAGAAACGTCACGGTTTCGCTGTCGTTGAATCACTTCGATGATCGTTGAGTTTTGCTCGCACTGATCGTAACTCTAACGTTAGACATTGGGAAAGCTCTAACGTGTTCACGACATCACTTCCTGTTCGCTTTGTTTTCATACGCTTTCAAACTCAAACTAAATACAAGAAATATACGTTTGGACGGCGAGACTGATGCTACTTTTCAAGAATATTACTCACGTACAAAAAGTACAAAAGTAAAATACAGCGGTCAAAGTAATGACTCGAGTAAAAGTATTTGTGGAAACTGCAGCTGACGTCAGAGGAACTTTCTGGATCTGGTTTATGAATGAGTGAGGGCTCTGAAAACCAGGACAATCCAACCAAAAGGGACTCAACGTGCGCACGTGGTAACGAGGTAGCGCCACCGTGCGTCAGGTTTAGGCCTCGCGCGCGCACACACGTGTCCAAAAGCCCGTTCAGGTTCAGCACAAACTCACCTGCTTCTGTTTGGACCCGCGGGCTCAGAACCGAGTCCAGGAGCTGCTGTTTCCTCTGGTTCTCCTCTTTGGAGCGACACAGTTCCTCCTCATACTCCGCGATGGTTCTTTCCACCAGCGCAAAGATCTCTTGCGCAGCCGCAGTCAGACGCGCGTTCACCAGAGCTCTCAGCGTCACAACTTTAGACATTTAGATTTGCCTGAGCCGCGGCTCAAAGAGACGGAGCCAGAGACAGAGACGGCGCGAGACAAACGCACGAACGTTACACAACAGTTTCTGCTGTTCGGCCGCGGCGCTTCCGGTCCCGCTGCTGCGCATGCGCGTTGAGCCTGGGCTGGGCAGCTGAAAGTGTCGTTCTGAAACGTGTTTGTGTGAAACACTGCGTGAGCACGAGCTTTAGCGTGGGCCTGAACACGGCCAAGTAAAGCTAGAGGGACCGCGGGGCTGTTGTTGTGGCAACCGCGGCAGCCATCTTGCGACTGTAGAAGCAAACAAGGGCCAAGTTCGAATTGACGTTGTTGTCTTAATAATGCAGAACTTGACTTGTCTCTGTCAGGGCATTTTTCTGTGAATTTTGAAATGAATGTTCAAACTCAAAACACTGGTTTGGTCAACATTTTAACATTAGCATTAAACAATGAGGGGTCTTCTAAAACCTTAACGAAGTGAAACAAAACAGGTCAATTATTTATTTCATGCATGCCCTATTTGAAATATTTTCCTATTATTAATAATACAATAACAATAATTCTTCAAAAGAGTGTCCAGATGATACAACTGAATCTTATTCTACAATGGAACACACCTGAACAAATGAGGGATTACACCGAATTATTATTATTATTATTAATATTATTATTAATATTATCATTATTATTGTCATTATTATTATCATTATCATTATATTATGATCATATTATTATATTATTATCATCATCATTATCATTGTCATTATTATTATTACTATTATTATTATTACAATGATTATTATTATGGCTATTATTATTAATACTACTATTATTGTAATGATTATCATTATTATTATTATTATTACTATGATTATTATTAATATTATTATCATTATTAATATTATTATTATTGTCATTATTATTATTATCATTATTATCAGAATCAGAATCAGAAAGAGTTTATTGCCATTGTCAATGAACAAAATTCACAAACATAGGAACTTGTCTCGGCCTTAAGGTGCAACATAAAACACTGAGTAATAATAAAACAACATATATTCAATCAAAAAAGGGCATGCATTAGGAAACAATTTAAAATTACTATACAGTAAAAATAAAAATAGGCATTTCTATGTACACAATTATTATTATTTATATTATCATTATTATTAATATTATTATCATTATTATTATTATTGTCATTATTATTATTATTATTGTTATTATTATTAATATTATCATTATTATTATTGTCATTATTATTATTATTGTCATTATTATTGTCATCATTATTATGATTATCGTTATTATTATTATCATCATTATTATTGTCATCATTATTATTATTATTTGTCATCATTATTATTATTATTGTCATCATTATTATTATTATTATTGTCATCATTATTATTATTGTCATCATTATTGTCATCATATTATTATTATTATTATTATTATTATTATTATTATTATTATTATTATTATTATTATTTATTATTATTATTATTATTATTATTATTATTATTATTATTATTATTTAAGTAGTGGCCTTGACGCAGAAAACAGTTGCTGTTTGTGAAGTTTGTTGGTCATAAACCTCTTTCTCATTCCTCTAGTTTTATGGTTCCCCTCTCGCCACTAAGTGGCGGTAGAGGGCCGCCGCCCCGCGGCCCGCCATTACGTTCGACTTCCGGCAGCACTGCTACATCGCACGCGCTCGGGGCTCGCGCTGCTTCGGTTTCACTTGTTTTTGTTTGGATTTTTGAGCTTCAAAACATGTCGAAAGTGCCGCTCCTGCGCGCGCTGGTGAACGCGCGTCTGACTGCGGCTGCGGAGGAGATCTTTGCGCTGGTGGAAAGAACCATAGCGGAGTATGAGGAGGAACTGTGTCGCTCCAAAGAGGAGAACCAGAGGAAACAGCAGCTCCGGACCAGCGCAGGTCAGTCACAAACACCGTGTGGAGGCTGCACGTGTCTCACTCCCGCTCACTCCCGCTCACTCCGAGCCCACGCACGGTCACGCAGACGTCACCCACGCACGAGCTCTCCGCGTGTCATCTGCGTTTGGCTTCCTCGTTTTGCTCTCGTTTCTCCGATCAGAAAAGCTTCCACTGTGTTTCCAAATGACTCGTGACTAATCGTGACTAATCGTGACTAATCGTGACTAATCGTGACGAATCGACTCTGAAACACAGAGCTGTTATAACAGAGAGAATACATGATTTCAGATGTTCCTCAATGAAACACTTGAACTTTCTCTGAAGCTTCAGTCTCAGATTCAAACCTTGATTTGGTCCAAAATGTGTTCCAAAGTCTCATTTTCTCATGAAGACTTTCTGTGTGACCTTGACAATGACGCTGATCTGTTCACGGCTGAATACGTCACTGTGATGTTCAGGGCGTGTTTGGTGAAATGATTCTGACGGTGTCAAATGGGGACACGAGAGGGAAGGACATGCAGCAGACACGCCCCCAGGTGCAGCTTCCCACACGCCCACAAGGAGAAGCATCACAGAGAGAACTGAACTCAGGATGCAACAATGTCACAGTGATACTAATGTTCTGAGATCACGGTTTTTAAAGAACCAAATACGTTTGAACACATCTTTATTAAACTGAACAAACAGAATTGATCACGACACAGCCACATTTAGCGCGCGCAAAATGTTGTTTTGGAGAGCTGCGAAATGAGAAAGCGGCGATAAAACTATTAAAAGTAAAGTGAGACTTCATTTCCGCTTTAACTTGAACATTCTAACTCAGAACGTCCGTTTGTGCTGCAGGTGTCCAGACCGAAGCGGCGCGTGAGAGTCCACGTGCAAAACGCTCCTCTCAGGAAGTCCGGTCGGAGCCGGTCTGCGCTGAGGCCGAAGAGGAGGCCAAGGACGCAGGAGGAACCGTGGAAACCGGACTCAACTCTGACACTGAGGAACATTATGACGCGTTAGAGGATCCATACAGCTGTTCACCGCACGGGCTGGAAACCGAGGCGGAAGAAGACGACTCCAAACAAATCCAGGACCAATCCGCAGACGCCCAAACGCTCAGCGTTTCGCCCAAACCGAAGCTGAAGAAGAGGAGAGGTCGTCACAGGAGGAGCGGCGCCGCCCTCGGCACCATGAGGCGCAAACACCAGTGCACCGTGTGCCAGAAGGTCCTGAAGGGCCCTCAGTCCAACTTACTGCGGCACATGGTGATTCACACGGGGGAGAGACCCTTCAGCTGTTCCGTCTGCGACAAGGCGTTTACGCAGCAGTATCTGTTCAAGAGACACATGGAGATGCATCGAGACGAGGGGGAGGAGCAGGAGGAGGAGCCAAGTCAAGCCGAGCAGATGAAGGGAACGCAGACCAGCGGCGACAAGGCGCTCAAGACGGAATCGGAGGACGGCGGCGCGGAGACGTTTGCGTGTTCCTTCTGCGAGAAACGCTTTAAGAGACAAGTGGCTTTAAAGAAACACATGGAGAGTCACCAAGTTACGAAGGAGCCAGTGAGGAGACCCCGAAAGGAGGCGCCCGCGGAGCAGTGTGTGCCGCACGTGAAGGAGCAAGAGGAGGTTCTGCCGCTGGACTCTGAGAACGGGAACGACATCACACCGGCGACGCTGATGAAAACCATGCACGCGGCGAGCGCCGGCGGAACGTGCCACCGCTGCTCCATCTGTCACCGAGCGTTCACCACCAAGACGCGGCTCAAGCGGCACATGATCGTCCACACGGGTGACAAACCCTTCAGCTGTCCAGTGTGCAACAAGTGCTTCTCACAGAAATACAACGTGCGCTTACACATGGCCGTGCACACCGACGAGAGGCCCTTCACGTGCGACATCTGCCTCAAGAGTTACCGGCGAAACGACGACCTGCGCACACACATGTCCACGCACACGGGCCAGGTCCTGTTCAGCTGCGTGGTCTGCAACACGGCCTTCAAGCAGAGGAACTGTCTGGTGACGCACATGCGGCTGCACACGGGGGACAGGCCTTACAGGTGTCCCATGTGCACCAAGACCTTCATCCAGAAGTCCAACCTGAACCGCCACGTGCGCAGCCACACGGGCGAGAAGCCGTTCCGCTGCCCCCGTGTGCCCGCAGCGCTTCGTCCAGCGGAGCGACATCCGCAAACACATGGCCATCCACGCCTAGTCTGCGCGGGGCACGGGCCGGCCTGCGCGGGGCACGGGCCGGCCTGCGCGGGGCACGGGCTTCGAGGACTTTCAGGACGATGAACCGTTTGCACTTAACGAGACGTGGAACATTCGTTTGTGAAATCTGTTCTTTTGGTTTCGACGCAGAAAGTTTTACCATTTTACTTTGGGTTATTTGGGCCACTTGAGCCCACGTTGGTCTGAGCCGTAGTTTGGGCCACTTGAGCCCACGTTGGTCTGAGCCGTGGTTTGGGCCACTTGAGCCCACGTTGGTCTGAGCCGTAGTTTGGGCCACTTGAGCCCACGTTGGTCTGAGCCGTGGTTTGGGCCACTTGAGCCCACGTTGGTCTGAGCCGTGGTTTGGGCCACTTGAGCCCACGTTGGTCTGAGCCGTGGTTGGGCACTTGAGCCCACGTTGGTCTGAGCCGTGGTTTGGGCCACTTGAGCCCACGTTGGTCTGAGCCGTGGTTTGGGCCACTTGAGCCACGTTGTCTGAGCCGTGGTTTGGCACTTGAGCCCACGTTGGTCTGAGCCGTGGTTTGGGCCACTTGAGCCACGTTGGTCTGAGCCGTGGTTTGGGCCACTTGAGCCCACGTTGGTTGAGCCTGGTTTGGGCCACTTGAGCCTATTGTTGTGGTTGGGAGTGGTTTGGGCCGTGGGATTTTCTGACATGATTCACATTAAAAACTCACATTTGAGTAACGAGGCCTGGTTTCCATGGAGATGAAACATGTTTGTGAATGACAGGTGGATGAGCCAATCAGTGAAGAGCAGGGCAGAACAAAGATGGCGGCTTACGAGGAAAAGACGAGCGCCTCTGGGAACGTTTAAAGCCCTACTGCGGAACATTCAAGGGAAAGTGATAACGTCTCCGTGGCGACGGGCAGGTTACGCAGTTTACAGTACGTCTGTCTCGTTCAGAGCGCTCCGCTCCACCTGCTGATGTCACGAGGTGCTTACTCACACTTCCTGGACCGTGCGCGCTCCACCTGCTGAGTCCAGAGGTGGTGCTTACTCACACTTCCTGGACCGTGCGCGCTCCACCTGCTGATGTCACGAGGTGGTGCTTACTCACACTTCCTGGACCCTGAGCGCTCCACTGCTGATGTCACGAGGTGGTGCTTACTCACACTTCCTGGACCGTGCGCGCTCCACCTGCTGATGTCACGAGGTGGTGCTTACTCACACTTCCTGGTGGCCACCTGCTTCACTCACACTTCCTGGACCTGAGCGCTCCACCTGCTGATGTCACGAGGTGGTGCTTACTCTCACTTCCTGGACCCTGCGCGCTCCACCCGCTGATGTCACGAGGTGGTGCTTACTCACACTTCCTGGACCCTGAGCGCTCCACCCGCTGATGTCACGAGGTGGTGCTTACTCACACTTCCTGGACTCTGCGCGCTCCACCCGCTGATGTCACGAGGTGGTGCTTACTCACACTTCCTGGACTCTGTGCGCTCCACCCGCTGATGTCACGAGGTGGTGCTTACTCACACTTCCTGGACCCTGAGCACTCCACCCGCTGATGTCACGAGGTGGTGCTTACTCACACTTCCTGGACCCTGCGCGCTCCACCCGCTGATGTCACGAGGTGGTGCTTACTCACACTTCCTGGACCCTGTAAATACTTTTCTAAATAAATGAGGCACGTTTTGAGCCTCATTTAAACTGCACTTTCAGATACAGAACAGAAAATGATTGAAAATAATACAAATGTTTAATTTGACGTAAAAGGATCTGATTTGGACGCGTTTCGATGCTGAAAAGACTCGTTTTGGGGAAGATTTTTGGAACATTTGTGTTTTTACTTTCTGTTGTGTAAAAAAAGGGTTTTGTGTAAAAGTGGAGTTCGGAGCGTTTCTCTGATTCTGAACATTTAAACGTGTCCGAAAGGTTCAAAAGGTTTTAAAGAGTGTTTTCACCTCAGAATCGGGTTTTTTTTAGGTTTATTTGAAGCGTTCGTGACGTCATAGGAAACGTGTACATATTTCCTTTTTTGTTTGGGGATTTCTCGACTCTGAAACATTGAAACGTTTGAGGCTCTTAATCTGCCACTTTCCACTTCCTGTGTTAAAAGGTTTTGTTTGAGTTTCACAGAGTCGAGATTCTCAAGGCTTTTTGTTTTTGGGTTCAGATTGACGTTCGTTCTGTTTTGTCATCGTTGCCGTGACATTAAAACACGTTTGGCCCGTCGCTTTGTCGCCATTTTGATTTCTTGCTTTAAATGACAAGGACTTTACACTTTACGTTGTGCCACTTTTTTCACTGAACCACTGAGGGTAATCCTGCGTTTGCTCTGGAGACAACGGGCCATTCGGGTGTCCAGCACGTCGGTCGCTTGAACGGCAGATACGAGGTCCATTCGGGTGTCCAGAACGTCGGCAGCTTGAACGGCAGCTACGAGGTCCATTCAGGTGTCCAGAACGTCGGTCGCTTGAGCGGCAGATACGAGGTCCATTCGGGTGTCCAGCACGTCGGTCGCTTGAACGGCAGATACGAGGTCCATTCGGGTGTCCAGCACGTCGGTCGCTTGAACGGCAGATACGAGGTCCATTCGGGTGTCCAGCACGTCGGTCGCTTGACGGCAGATACGAGGTCCATTCGGGTGTCCAGAATGTCGGTCGCTTGAACGGCAGATACGAGGTCCATTCGGGTGTCCAGCACGTCGGTCGCTTGAACGGCAGATACGAGGTCCATTCGGGTGTCCAGCACGTCGGTCGCTTGAACGGCAGATACGAGGTCCATTCGGGTGTCCAGCACGTCGGTCGTTTTTAAAGCAATTTGTTTAGCAACATTTTAGTTGTGTTTTTGTGTTTCCAGTGCGATCTTTAACGGTCGCGCTTTGGCCAAGTAGCTAACGTTGTGGTTGCTATGGCGCTGCAACAATGAATCCGACGTTAAAGTTCCTCTGCAAGGTTTTTACCATGTTCTAATTCTGACTTTATCTGGTGTATTTGAACCTGTCGCACACATAAATGATAGTTTTACACCGGTCGAGCGGGTATTTGTGGAGAAAACGGGGAAAAATCTGTAGATAATGACAGGAAGTGACATCACAGCAGGGACAGGAAGTGACACAACAGCACTCATTCCAGTTTATGCAGAATTTACACAAAGAAACACAAATTTTTGACGCTTTAAAACATGATTTCAACAAAATAAAGTCGCTCTCACATTTGTATTTGTCAAATTAAATAATCGTGGCGTTAGAGGAGTTTTGCCCCAGTGGTTGCTGGGTAATTTCCTGCTGTGATGTCATCAGTTACAAACAGGAAGTGACGTCATAAACCTGAACAAATGTGCGGTTCAGGGATAACTTTAGCAGAATTCAAAATATATTAATCTTAACTGCGTTTTAGTTCAATGAGTCGTCCAACCTGTAGGGGGCGCTATAAGATAGTCGACTATATAATCCGGTCGTTCTAAACAGACTCTAAAACACACGAAAAGATGTCAAAATGTCAACAAAACAATGACCGATTTCAGATTTTCATCATGAACCCACTTTGTTCTGTAGAGAAGACTTCGGTCGTCATGGTTACCCTTTGTTTTTTTAAAAAAGTATTGTAAAAGCACAAAAGCAATAGTCGAACACTAAAATGATCGTTAGTGACGTAAAGACTGAACGTGCCAGCCCGCCCTCACAGCTGTTGCCATGGTGATGTACGTGCGCCGTCACACACATAATGTCAGAAATGCATCAGAACTCTGCTTCTGTCCACCTCGTCGTTGTGTGTGCGCATGCGTATGACAATCGCGTTTCCGGGTTCCTCCGTGTACATCCGGGTCGTTTTTAAGCAACGCGACTAAAGCTAAAACGCGCCGTTAAACCGCTTTAAGAAGAAGAGAAGAGCCGCGTCCGGTGAGGAAGATGTGTGAAAGGAGCGTGACGCTGAGAGCTCTGGTGGGCGCGCGTCTGACTGCGGCTGCGCAAGAGATCTTCGCGCTGGTGGAAAGAACCATAGCGGAGTATGAGGAGGAACTGTGTCGCTCCAAAGAGGAGAACCAGAGGAAACAGCAGCTCCTGGACTCGGTCCTGAGCCCGCAGCTCCGGCTCCACAGAGCAGAAGGTGAGCAGGGGGAAGAGCGGGGCCCGGGGGTCCTCAGGGGTCCCTCCAAAGCAACATGCCGCTGTTCATGACTATTTTACTAAAATCACTAATAATCAATGAAGTCTTGAATATCAGTTTTACAGCGATCCTGAGGTCAAATGTGTGTCTCAGTTCTTATTTCAGCGTTCAGAATACAGTTTTATATTTATATTAAAGCCACATCGTAGAAAAAGATGCCGTTGTATCATCTGGACTTGTCCAAAAATCATTCTCAATCTGAGAACTCTTATTTGTCCGACTCTGAAGCACGTGGGAAACATGAAGCGACAAGAACCAGAACCAGAACCAGGTTTATTTCAATGAACAAAGGAACTTGTGTCTGCGTTAAGATGTAACATAAAACACAGAGATAAAACAACATGTATGACATCAAAAGAAACAATTGAATTGGGAGTGGCCTCCCGCCTGAGGGGAGTGGCCTCCTGCCTGAGGGGAGTGGCCTCCCGCCTGAGGGGAGTGGCCTCCCGCCTGAGGGGAGTGGCCTGGGTCAGCTGTGATCCGACCTGCTCGTCCCAGAGCCCTGGAGACGTACAGGTCCTGCAAAGATGGAAGTCTGCAGCCGATCACCTTCTCAGCAGAGGGCGCTGTAGTCTCTGTTTGTCCCTGGCTGTGGCTCCAGCAGAGGGCGCTCTAATGGCCGTGTAGAGAACTGCACCATCATCTGCGCTGGCAGCTTGGCTTTCCTCAGCTGCCGCAGAAAGTACATCCTCTGCTGGGCCTTCTTGATGAGGGAGCTGATGGAGGGCTCCCACTTGAGGTCCTGGGTGATGGTGGTGCCCAGGAAGCGGAAGGAGTCCACGGTGGTGATGGGGGAGTCTGTCATGATGAGGGGGGGCTGGGGGGCTGTGGCTTTCCTGAAGTCCACGATCATCTCCACTGTCTTCTGGGCGTTGAACTCCAGGTTGTTACCGCTGCACCAGGACCCCAGCCGGACCACCTCCCTCCTGTAGACACTCATCCCCGATGAGGGGTGGTGTCGTCGTGGCTGGAGGTGCAGCAGTTTGTGTCCAGGGAGAAGAGCAGAGGGGAAAGTACACAGCCCTGTGGAGCTCCTGTGCTGATAGTCCGAGTGTCTGAGACATTCTTCTCCAGCCGCACGCACTGCCTCCGATCCGTCAGGAAGTCAGTGCGCCCCCTGCAGGTGGAGTCACACACGCACGTTGAGCTGGGAGAGCTTGTCCTGGAGCAGAGCAGGGAGGATGGTGTTGAACGCCGAGCTGAAGTCCACAAACAGGATCCTGGCGTAGGTTCCCGGGGAGTCCAGATGCTGCAGGATGAAGTGGAGGACCAGGTTGATGGTGTCGTCTACAGACCTGTTGGCTCTGTAGGCGAACTGCAGGGGGTCCAGCAGGGGTCCAGCAGGGGGTCCAGCAGGGAGGAGGTGAAGGACTTGAGGTGGGGCAGGACCAGGCGTTCAAATGACTTCATGACTACAGACGTCAGCGCCACAGGCCTGTAGTCATTAAGTCCAGTGATCCGGGGCTTCTTGGGGACAGGCGACAATGATGGCAGACTTGAAGCAGGCTGGGACATGGCATGACCCCAGGGAGGTGTTCAAAATGTCTGTGAAGACGGGGGTCTGCTCTCCTGCGCAGTGTCTTTATGTGGAAGAATAGGATAAACTAAATAAGATAAAAATGGACTTATACTAAATATTTATACTGAAAACATACACACAATTTACTGTTCAGTCGGACAAATGGACAAGTTGTTGACATGAATGTTAAAGTGACCAGTTTTATTAAAGTGAAGTGTTCATGAGTCCAACAGCAGGAGGCCTCCTGCCTGAGGGGAGGGGCCTTCTGCCTGAGGGGAGGGGCCTCCTGCCTGAGGGGAGGGGCCTTCTGCCTGAGGGGAGGGGCCTTCTGCCTGAGGGGAGGGGCCTTCTGCCTGAGGGGAGGGGCCTCCCTGCCTGAGGGGAGTCTGTTCAACTGTAGTTCAATGTCACAGGTTTGTTCATGTGGTTTGAGTTTGTCCTCAGAGCACATGTGCAGAGCTCTAACACAAGCTGCTGTCCGCTCTGGTTCTAAACCCTCATGTTAGAGGGCGGAGCATGAACGGGCCTCTGAACACGCCCACAGACCGAGCATCTGCAGGAGAAGAAGAACCAAGCTTCCTGCAGTACTGCGCAGCGGCCTGTAGAGGCCACCAAAAGACACGGTGACTTCAGCCGAGCTTCAGCAGCAGAAGTGAGGGGGAAACGGGCTGATGTGGATATATTTCTCAGTGTCACAGTTCCCTTAACTCTTAGGCGCTGGAGGGGCCCCAGGCGCTGGAGGGGCCCCAGCCTGACCAGGATGTTTGGACTGAATGACAGAAGGGTCCCTTTGTGAGAACTCCAGTGTCACCACTTGACCACAGAGAACATTCCACAAACGTCTTTGAAAAACCACAAGGAGCAAAACTTTTAGACGATGAAAATTGACTTTATATTCAATTAGAAAATGTGAAAAAGAGAGAATGAAACCAGCGGAGCAAAGATTAGGGCCGAGGACCCGTTTGACCGACGTCTGTGTCGTCTGTGTCGGACCTGGTTCGGACCTGGTTCGGACCTATAGTTTGTATTTATTTAGGATTTCCTGTTTTACTTTATCTTTTCTATTGTCAGACGTTTTGTTACAAAGACAAATTCATGTCTACCTCTCAGAGCGGACACACCGCACCGATCACCATGGCAACAGAACACAACTGTAGAGGCCACACAAAACCAGTGGGTTGCAAAAGTTTGGAGGTGTTTTAGACGCGTGTTTCCTTAAAAGAATGAGTCCAGTTCTCCAATATATGCCCGGAATGCCCTTTAGTTCCATGCTTTCCTGAAACACGGTCAGACTGTTCCTCCTCACAGATGCAACACCTGCAGAACTATTTAGGCCCCTAAACAGGCACAGGTGAGTCAGAGCCTAGAACCAGTGACACCTAGAGGCCGGAGGTACATTTTGGCTGCTACAACAACATAAACCATGACTAAAGGACAGCAGGCGGCGCTAACGTATGAAAACACGACATTACATTAAAATACTAAAACAATGTCTTAAAATAATAAAATATTGAATAAATGTGGCGTCGAACACGTCGTTGTCAGATTCTGAGCGGCCAAATATGCATCAAATACAATCGTTAAAATGCTGAGATCATCTAGATTATTGTTATCAAAGTATTTCTCCTTCTCTCCTGCAGGTGTTCAGATCGACTGGTGCAGTCCTGATCCTGTGAGTGAGGAAACCCCCGAGACTGCACAGATTAAAGAGGAACCAGAGGAACACTGGCTCCAACAGGAGGAAGAGCAGCTCCCAGAGTTCACTGCTGTGTGTGTGAAGAGTGAAGAGCAGTCCTCACTGCTTCAACAAAGACAAAGTGAGCACAGAGAGTTGACACAGGGAGAGCACTGTGGAGGAGCAGGAGCAGACATCAGCTTAGACCCACATGGACATTTACACTCAGAGACTGAGGAACAAACTGACAATGATGAAGACTGGGAACCTCCAGCCACAAGTTCAACTGCACAGATGGAGACAGAGGCTGATGGAGACCACCACAACCAAGTCCAGATAAAAGACACAAGTACAGCTGCACACAACTCAGGTCTATTCAGCAAATACAAGTGTGGAGCAGAGAGCAGAGCCACTGTCACAGAGGGGCACGGAGCAGGGACTGGAGGAGGAGGAGGAGGAGGAGGGACTGGAGGAGGAGGAAAGAGGAGGAGGAGCAGGAGGAGGAGGAGAGGAGGGCAGGAAGGAGAAGGAGGAGAAAGGGGAGGAGCAGGAGAAAGGGGAGGAGGAGGAGCAGGAGGAGGAGGAGCAAGAGGAGGAGGAGGAGCAGCAGCAGCAGGCAGGAGTGTGGAGGAGGAGGAGCAGGAGCAAGAGCAGGAGCAAGAGGAGGAGCAGCAGCAGCAGCAGGAGGAGGAGGAGGAGGGAAACACGAGTGCTCTGTTTGTAAGAAGAGCTACCTGACTAAACAGAACTTACAAAGACACATCAGAATTCACACAGGAGAAAAACCTTACAGTTGTCCATATTGTGAGAAATGTTTTTTCGGACCGCTCGGCCCTCAGAACACACATGAGCACACACACGGGAGACAAACCCAACAGTTGTTCAGTTTGTCAGAAAACATTTTCCAAACAAACTAATTTAATTAATCATGCCAGAGTTCACACAGGAGAAAAAACCTTACAGCTGTCCAGTCTGTAACAAAACATTTGGCCGTAAGTGGAATCTCAGCATTCACAGGAGAATCCACACTGGAGAGAAACCTTACAGCTGCTCCATTTGTGACCGAATGTTTACGTTCAGCTCTGATGCGAGAAGACACACATGAAGATCCACGCAAGAGGGACACCTCTACAGCTGTTCAGTCTGCAAGAAACACTTCGATCTAAAGTTTGAGTTGGAAGTTCACATGAGAGGCCACCGGAGGGAGTTCGTCTGCCACCAGTTACACCCGGAAGGGGGCATGGCCGGGAGGGGGCGGGGACGGGAGGGGCGGGGCTGAGTGGTTTGGGGGTGTGACTCTAGAACAAAACTTCCATTTGAAGACATGAAGAAGATTGCCATAATCGAACAGATAAAAAAAGTCAAGGCACCGTTTAAGTTTTTCTATGTGTGTTTTAAAAGTGAGAGTCGTCTTTTTAGTGTTCAGCGTGTTGATGTTTGAACAAGTTCAGTTTGGACAATAAATGTTGACACTTCAGTACGAAGCCAGATGTCTTTTATCTTTGTTTATGGATATTGTTCAAACGCGCAGCGCGCTCGCGGCAGTCGGGCGAGCGGCTTCGCGGCAGTCGGGACGCGGCTCGCGCAGTCGCGGGGCGCGGGCTCGCCCGGCAGTCGTGTGCACGTGCGCGCCTCTTCTGGCGGGCGTACCGGGCGCGGCTCGCGCAGCTCGCGGCAGTCGGGGCGCGGCTCGCGGCAGTCGGGGCGCGGCTCGGGCGCGGCTCGCGGCAGTCGGGGCGCGGCTCGCGGCAGTCGGGGCGCGGCTCGCGGCAGTCGGGGCGCGGCTCGCGGCAGTCATTCAGGACATTCAGCAGAGTCGCAGTGGGACTCAGAGCAGCACATGAGCCAGACGTGTGCAGAGGCAGAAGGAGACAAAATGTGTTTGTAAAATAATTTGACCCAAAGTAAAGTCAGAAGTGGTGGCAAGAAATGAGAGCGAAAAGTATTTGTAAAAGTACTCGAGTAAGAAGAGAAACTGTCAATCAGATTTAAAGTAACTCAAAGGACAAAAAAACCACGCACAAAATGTTGTATTATAAAAAGGACACAAAAACAAGACAAACTAAATCATGTTCGTACTTCAAACTAAAAGTAGAAGTAAAACTACTTTGAGGAGTATAATTTCTTCAAGACGTTACACAAATCTATCCACCGCATGGCACATGTGCTATCCACTCTGCCACAAGTGGCACAATGCCATCGTTAATAAAGAAAATAGTGTGACAAACGGTGAAGACGACGTCAAACAGTGTTATCGGTCGTGGGCGTGTCCTAATTCTGAAGGGCGGAGTCTCGTTCTCGGTTGTTTCCCTTTTGTCCCTTTTTGTCCTGTTTTTGGCTCTTTTAACGTGGTTGAGCGCCCGCGCGGGGCGACCACAGGCTGAGAGAACATTCTGGACATGGAGGTTTACGGTTCAATTCACCCTTAATACACAACAGTATTATGAAGCCAGGGGGCGCCATCAGCCACTCATCAGTGATGAGGAGCTGCAGCAGCTAACAATAGGATGTCTGTGGCCCATCACTGTTATGGGAACAAAGAAGATCAGCTTCAGGTGAAACTTCAAACCGTGTACACAAAGGTGGGCGGGGCTTACTCAGATTAGGAGAAGTATCTGAGCCACAGATTGAGAATGATTCGTGGATGAAAGTCCAAACAACGAAAGCTTTTTCTGCGATGGAAGTCAAAGGTCATTTATATTTAGTCTTTTTTAGAACATGATTCCTGTTTGAGAAGGTTCAATCACATCAGAGATGAGCCCACAAGGAGAGAAGCTCGTGCCAGCGCGTCCAACACCAACGGAAAGATCAGGAAAACTCTAGTGCAAATGGACAAGAAGATTCGACCGGTGAAACACACGTGTTTGCGTGAAACTCGAGTCCCGGTTCTGAGAAGCTTCGGGTCAAAAAAACAAACATATCGGCCCGGTATGAACCTATTAAAGAATGAACTGGGCCAGTTTTCCGACCACATTGGGCTGGTTTTATTCCGTGGACCTGGCAACACTGCCGCGATAAGCTCCACCCTTTTACTGCGCCTTTAGCCCGGAGCTAATGCTAAGGCTAAAGCTAAAGCTAACAACAACAGTGTAAAATGTCGAAAGTGCGCAGACTGAGAGCTCTGGTGAACGCGCGTCTGACTGCGGCTGCGGAGGAGATCTTTGCGCTGGTGGAAAGAACCATAGCGGAGTATGAGGAGGAACTGTGTCGCTCCAAAGAGGAGAACCAGAGGAACCAGCAGCTCGGCTCCGTGCTTGGAGCCTCCCAGAGCCGCGGACTCGGAGCAGGTTTGTGGCCGCTCTTCCCCGCGCCTGCAGCGGCCTCCGGGGCCACGCTCCGCCGCTGCAGCCGTGAACTTCCACAAATGTGTCCCAAACGTGTCTTTTGTCTGGAGAAAACGAACACGAGGAGAACGTGCGCGGCTCCTCAGAAGTCTGCGCCCCTTAAATGTTCTAATATTTGGGGTCTTTACGTCTTTATTGGATGTGAAAAGGCGAGACACTTGAGCTTCTGTTCAAACACGTTTTAGCTTCAGGAAAAACATCAGCATTTGTAATAATTTACATAAAATAATATGTTGAACAAGAAATCAGAAAAACGGACTGAACTCGAGTGGATCTGAAGGATCTCAGGCCGAGTATCTGAGTAGACGTCATCTATGAGTTATTTACACTGCAGAGTGATATAAATGAGGCTCACAACCTTGTGTGGTTCTGTCAGACTCTGGTCCAGTTTGGTGTGTAGGAGCCACTTTAAGGCTTATGCTGATGTCTCTTATGTCTGTGGGAGGAGCTGTCTCTTGGGAGGAGCATGTCTCTGTGGGAGGAGCATGTCTCTGTGGGAGGAGCATGTCTCTGTGGGAGGAGCATGTCTTGTGGGAGGAGCATGTCTCTGTGGGATGTTCTGTGGGGAGCATGTCTCTGTGGGAGGAGCATGTCCCAGAGAAGTCTGTGGACAAAGTGGATA
The DNA here is from genome assembly GCA_015082035.1 of Chaenogobius annularis. Classification (NCBI taxonomy): domain Eukaryota; kingdom Metazoa; phylum Chordata; class Actinopteri; order Gobiiformes; family Gobiidae; genus Chaenogobius; species Chaenogobius annularis. The sequence continues at coordinate 416,787 of BJKM01000443.1, read as the reverse complement.
AATCATTTTGATAAATTAAGGCCGACAGTCGATTGGAAAGGCAAAAATCAGTCTCTTTCAGAAGAACCCTTTTAGAGAAGAGGAACCGTTTTAGTCCAGTTTAAGTCACTGGGACTAAAACTGGACTAAAACTGTTTTAGTCAGTTTTAAGTCAGTTTTAGTCCAGTTTTAGTCCAGTTTTTAGTCGATTTTAGTCAGAGTTATCAGAGAATCGAAAGAGGCAGAACTCGTATTCAGCGACCTGGTGCAGAGATAAAGAGACAGTCCGCCGGGGGTCCCGCTCGCTCGGGGGTCCCGCTCGCTCGGGGGCTCCCGCTCGTCTCGCGGGGGTCCCGCTCGGCGGGTCGTCAGTCGGGGCGTCGGCTCGGGGGTCGCTCCGAGTTAAACCAGAGTTTGTGCAGATTGTTACTATCAGATTTTCTTTTTGTTCTTTAAGTTTATTATGATGATTCATTTTAAATGATGGATTGATTTGTTATTGATGATTCTCTCCTGCAGGTGTTCAGATCGACTGGTGCAGTCCTGATCTCAGAGTGAGTGAGGAAACCCCCGAGACTTCACGGATTAAAGAGGAACCAGAGGAACACTTGCTCCAACAGGAGGAAGAGCAGATCCCAGAGTTCACTGCTGTGTGTGTGAAGAGTGAAGAGCAGTCCTCCACTGCTTCAACAAAGACAAAGTGAGCACAGAGAGTTGACACAGGGAGAGCACTGTGGAGGAGCAGGAGCAGACCATCAGCTTAGACCCACATGGACATTTTACACTCCAGAGACTGAGGAAGGCCAAGCGCCTTACAGCTGTTCTATTTGTAACGATACGTTTTTTGGATAAGTGGATCCTCAAGGCGCACAGAAAAGAAACCCACAAAGACGGAAAACATTACTTTTGTTCAGTTTGTGGAAGAAATACACACATTTCTTTTCACTGATTGGAGCACAACAGAACTCACACAGGCCAAAGGCCTTTCTGCTGTCCAATCTGTGGAAAGAGTTTTGCCAAAAAACATCATCTCAAAGAACACATCCGAACTCACACTGGAGAGAAACCTTACAGGTGTTCGTGTGTGTGGGGAAGCGTTCACTACGTGCTCGTCTTCTCTGAAAATGCAGCAAAGAAAAACACTTGAGTCCTGAAGTCCTGAACGTGTCGCTCCAGAGCTTTCATCTGCCGAGTCTCAGCTCTATCTTCACCGGTTCATGTTCTTAAAGCTGCAGAAACCAGCGCGGGACGGGTGGGGGGGACGGACGGGTGGGGGGGGCGGTGAGGCGGGGCGGGTGAGGCGGACGGACGGGTGAGGCGGGCGGGTGAGGCGGGACGGGTGAGGCGGGACGGGTGGGGCGGGACGGAAGAGTGAGGCGGGGGCGGGTGAGGCGGGACGGGTGAGCGCGGGACGGGTGAGGCGGGGGCGGGTGAGGCGGGAAGGGTGAGGCGGGACGGACGAGTGAGGCGGGGGCGGGTGAGGCGGACGGGTGAGTCGGGGGCGGGTGAGGCGGGACGGACGGGTGGAGGCGGCAGGTGCGGGTGAGGCGGCAGTTGCGAGTGAGGAAGGGACGGGTGAGGCGTGAGGCGTGTCGGGCGGGTGAGGCGTGTCGGGCGGGTGAGGCGTGTCGGGACGGGTGAGGCGTGTCGGGCGGGTGAGGCGTGTGGGGCGGGTGAGCGTGTCGGGCCGGGTGTGAGGCGTGTCGGGACGGTGAGCGTGTGGGCGGGTGAGGGGTGTGGGACGGTGAGGCCGTGTGGGTGTCCGTGTGGACGGGTCGGGACGGGTGAGGCGTGTCGGGACGGGTGAGGCGTGTCGGGACGGGTGAGGCGTGTCGGGACGGTGAGGCGTGTCGGGACGGGTGAGGCGGGCGTCTAAGCACGGGCACATGACCTCTGGACGAGGCGTCGGGCGCGGTGGAAGCTCCTTCCGGGTCCAAGCGACTCAACGACCCTTTTCACGTCTTCAGACGTGGTCCAAACATTATCCACGTGTAAATGTTCTGGAGTCAGAGGGTCCGTTCAAGGCCCGTTCAAGGCCTGTTCAAGGCCCGTTCAAGGCCCGTTCAAGGCCTGTTCAAGGCCCGTTCAAGGCCCGTTCAAGGCCCGTTCAAGGCCTGTTCAAGGCCCGTTCAAGGCCCGTTCAAGGCCCGTTCTGAGGATTATCTTTGGCGTTTCTCCTCTCTTTGTTCGGTAACACAAAAACACATTTCAAACTAAACGTACTGAATGTTTCATGTCTTAAATGCAGTTATTGTTCCTTAAATTCCCGTTGTTCCTTTACTTTGGGTCAGAATCTGGGCTTTTTGATCATGTCTGTTCCTTTTAGGTTGTAGTGCTCGACTGTTACAGGTAAATACTCAAATACACATTACTTTGAGAATACTTCGGTCAGCGATATCATGGATTTGTAGCACTTTAAGTGTCACAAATAATGGGTTTGATGGATCTGTCCCGACTGTTCTCGAGGCCTTTCCTGTCAATCAAATATTGGTTGTAAATATGTTGGACACGCCCACATTGCTACACTGTAGCTCAAGTATGGGACGGTTGTTGAGTTGTATGACGTTAATAATGCTGTGCTGTTTAGTGACAACTTGACTTTGTGCCACGTTGCAAAAGCTTTGGATATTTTTCCTTTTGTGTATTTCATGTGATTTTTATTCATGTTGAGAATTAATCAATTAAAAACCAGTTTAACTTTTTTGAGCTCGTTATTTACCACTTTCGGAACCTCTTATAATAATGTTGTATCATCGGAAAATAGACTTTCCCCAAGATCCGATACAAAGGACTGTGAATACGAGAGGAACAGTTCTGGCCCAAGAATGGAGCCTTGAGGCACTCCTGTGTGTGTGTGTGTGTGTGTGTGTGTGTGTGTGTGTGTGTGTGTGTGTGTGTGTGTGTGTGTGTGTGTGTGTGTGTGTGTGTGTGTGTGTGCGAGTGTGTGTGTGTGTGCGCGTGTGTGTGTGTGTGTGTGTGTGTGAGTGTGTGTGCGTGTGTGAGTGTGTGTATGTAGTGTATGTGTGCTTTTGTGTGTGTGCGCTGTGTGTGTGTGTGTGCGCGAGTGTGTGTGTATGTTGTGTATGTGTGTGTATGTGTGTGCGTGTGCGCTGTGTGTGTTGTGTTGTGTGTGTGTGTGTGTGTGTGTGTGTGCTTGTGTTGGTGTGCGCGAGTGTGTGTGCGAGTGTGTATGTATGTATATTGTGTGTGAGTGTGTGTGTAAGTTAGCGTGTGTGTGTGCGAGTGAGTGTGTGTGCGCGCGTGTGTGTGTGCGCTTGTGTGTGTATGTGTGTGCGCGTGTGAGTGAGTGAGTGTGTTGTGTGCGCGAGTGTGCGTGTGTGTGGTGTGTGTGTGTGTGAGTGAGTGTGTGTGTGTGCGTATCTGGTGGTGGTGTTTGTGTGTGGTTGGGTGTGTTCGAGTCCGTTCCGTGTCACGATGTCGGTCCAGTCCTTTGGTCGTCGGTTTCCGTTTGTGTCAGAGGCTCTTTCCGCCAGAAGAATGTTCCAGAGGTTTTTATGTTCAGAGTTCTAAAGTTCAAAGACGGAATGTCAGAAACAGTGAGAGCGTTCTGAACTTCAGTGGCGCTGAAGACTGCTCTTCTTCAGGAGCGGCTTTATGAGCGCAGTGTTCAAGGACAGTGGGAATGTTCCAGATTGAAGCGACATGTTAACTGTGAGTGAGTGGTGCTAACAAACTGTTCAGCACAGACTTTAGGAATCTGGAGGTCTCACATGGAGGCAGCATGTAGATGAACTCAGGCTGGTGATGATCTCCTGGACAGTTTTTGTCAGTTACAGGTGCAAAGTGAGTCAGCTCTAAGTGTGTAGGTGGGTTTGAGGGTCATTAAAGAATAATGCAAACTCATGACACTTGGATGTGGAAATGAGTTTCTAACGGCAGCTGAGCTGGAGGGTTTGTTCATCTGTTACCCGGGTTGGCAAACTTAGGACACGCCAGTTGTTAGGGCAGCTTCCAATTATTTCAGAAAACTAGTTCTATATGGAAAAGCGATGCACAAGTTGTTACTCATGTCTACAACTTCTCTCTTGCCTAAATCACTCTTAGTCTGAAAACCTGGAGCTTCGTTAACAATTAGCTGAATGACTAAAAATTCGGTTCGGTAACTATGCGGATATCAACTTCATGCGGCTGTAGTTCGCTGGTGAAAACCATCCTGACCGAAGGTGCATCTATGTACTCCATGCGAGCGCCTTCTGCTTATGTTATTAACAATTTTAGCCTCGGCATAGGGGAACTAATCGACATCTGCTGTCAATGTATGATGTTTTTGATATCAAATATAAGCACTGTAAAAATGTGACAGAGTTTATCTGTAGAACAAATGTGAATGGTGTCTCTCCGTTTGTAACATGTCGGCGACAACGTATCTGCACGTTAACATTTGCGCGCATCAAAGTTAATCATTTCCAGTAAACAGTCTTTCCTATTGGCGCCTATGCTTGCCTGAATTTTATTTGTAGGTAGCTTCCAAAATTGATCTAGGCACCAGACTGGATGCACAAGGCCGCATATGGGTGGTTATAGACTGCGGTGGATCTACAGTAGAGACTATCAGGTCAAAAACACACAGTTTTGGATGCCTACGTTAGGTGTAACAGAGGTTTCGATGCAGTAAGGTAACGTTTTAATTTGCAAAAATAAAATAGCAATAGATGAAACAAAATTTTACACAAAAGTATACTATTACATTAAAATCTAGATTTTCCATAATACATGTTTCTCTCGTCGGTGCAGGTCTATTTATGGTCTCCTCTTGCGACAACTTTGTCGTGTAACATCGCTCTGGTGGTGCCTTTTGGTTACGAGCACGAAGACAAGGAAGGGCCAATACAATACGAGGAAGGAGGACCAGCCAAACGTATCAGGACTAGTAGTCAGGCTACTCACTGATGCCAGAGACGATTGTCCTCGTACACGCTGATGTGCGCGTTCTACAGAAAATACAAACCACCCAATTACATTTATAAGCTTTTTCTGAAACATTCCAATCGTTTATTTCACAATACGTATGTTTATCCTTTACATTGATCTCATGCCTCGCATTCTTGTCTGCCACGCAGGTGAGCTTCATGGATGGAAGTTCACGCGTGCGGAATAGATATGCATATTATATAGTCTCTCTAATCGGTGCTGACGTTGCACAGACTCACCAAGCTTGACTCTTCAGGTTATAAACTGTCACTGTAAATTTCATCCTGAAGGAGTCACTGCAATGTGCGCAAGCTGTTGATGCTGTGCACACAGAGTAGCTCCATATGCTAACTGGATGCTATCGACTTGCCTAGAATCGGTGCTAAGCTATCTTTGCTCTAAAGCTTATAGAGAGATGTCGTAAAAAAGCGAAGCCAAACGCAGCCTATCTATCACCGTGTTGTTTGTATCAAAACATATAACACCATCAGGTGTTAAGGAGTAGATTCGAAAGTGCACACAGTACGGATGAGTATAGATCAGGTGAACGCGCGTCTGACTGCGGCTGCGGAGGAGATCTTTGCGCGCTGGTGGAAAGAACCATAGCGGAGTATGAGGAGGAACTGTGTCGCTCCCAAAGAGGAGAACCAGAGGAAACAGCAGCTCGGCTCCGTGCTTTGGAGCCTCCCTGAGCCGCGGAACACGGAGCAGGTTGGGTGTGGCCGCTCTCCTGGCGCTCTCCTGTCCGCGGTCCACACGAGCTGCGCGGGCCCCCGTGAGAAGGGACCGGGGCCAAAAGTCTGGGGTTTGAGGCGTTTTGAGGCGGATTGTCCCTCAAACGCAGTCAGAGGTCACTGTTTCTGAACCTCTGACACTCTGCAGTTTTCTGGCTTGCTGCTTCTGTGTTTAGTCTGAATTAGAAAAGTGTCTCAAGATCAGAGGAAGTCGCAAGTCCATTCGAGCTTTAGTTTGGTTGTGAGACCAATGAGACAAGATCAGGAGAACCTTTATTTGTCCCGCCGGAGCAGCAGCAGAAGAGAGAACATGTGCTTGTGTAAATGTATATTATATATGTGTGTGCTTGTCTGTGGTTAAATGTAAAATCTAAAGAGAAAAGCTGCTCTGTTGGACTTTGGACAGTTTCCTGCTTCAAAGCTGATGGGAAAAATGTGACTAAAATGAGTTTTTAGGGACGTGATAAAGTCATGAGAAAAGGTCCAGTCCGAGGGGATTTCACGCACTTTTATCCGTGTTTGTCGCTGATGAAACTCGGATGTTTAATTCGGCGCTGGAAATAACGATTATTCCAGTGTTGGACATCAAAAGGAACCGTGAAGAATGAGCAGCGAAACATCAAATATGGCCTCGAACTAAGAATTACCAATCAAATAGAACGTGGCCTGAGTTTATGTTGTGAAAGTGCTTCAGGTCAAACACGAGGAAGCACAGAATGCCACTCCGGACCGTGAAACGAAGAACCCAGAACCGGACCTAACCGAAGAACCGGACCACCCTGAACCGAAGAACCGGACACACCTGAACCGAAGAACCGGACCACCCTGAACCGAACCGACCGAACCGGACCGGACCACCTACATTAAACCGAAGAACCGGACCACCCTAAACCGAAGAACTGGACCACCCTAATCAGAAAAACCGGACCACCCTAAACAGCGAGAACTGCAATCAAGCGTTTGTGATCTTGAGTCTGTTCGAGCTGTGGAGGAGTTTAGGACCCTCATCTTTGTAGAACTGTTGTGCCTGAACCGCCTTTTGAAGGTCCTGCCACAGCATCTCAGTAGGATTCAGATCAGGACTTGGACTGGACCATTCTAAAGTCTTCGGTCATTCAGAGGTGGACCTGCTGGTGTTCTGGATCATTGTCCTGCTGCAGAACCCAAGCTTCAGCTTCAGGTCATGAACAGAAGGACATTCTCCTTCAGGATGTTCTGGTCGACAGCACCAGAACCACATGTTACTGTTGGTGAGATGTTCTTTTCATGAAACGTGGCGTCACTTTTACTCCAGATGTCACGGAACACGCACCTTCTAAAACGTTAAACTTTCGAGTATTGAGGATCATCAAGATGTTTTTGAGCCTTAAAGTTCTTTTTGCTCAGCAGTGGTTTTGGTCTTGAACATTTCTGCCCAGTGTCTTTCTTCTGGTGGAGTCGTGAACTCTGACCTTAACCGAGGCCAGTGAGGCCTGCGGGTCATGTCGTTGTGGGGTCTTTGTGACCTCTTGGATGAGTCGTCGCTGTGCTCTTGGGCTCATTCCTGAGAAGGTTCCACACTGTTCCATGTTCTGTCCATTTGTGGAGAATGGCTCTCGCTGAGGTTTGAGTCCCAAAGCTTTAGAAACGGCTTTAGAACCTTTTCCGGACTCATAGATCTCATTTGTTCCTGAATTTCTCTGGATCTCAGCACGATGTCGAGCTATATCAGTATCAGACCTGGGCGTGGCTGTATCAGGCCTGGGCGCGGCCGTATCAGGCCTGGGCGCGGCCGTATCAGACCTGGATTTTGTTTTCTCTTTATAATAAAACCTTCATTAAAAAACAGAATGTTTATTGGTTTGAATAATAGTTAAAGTGGGAGGAGTTAAGTGTTGATGAGGGAAAGAAACTGTTCTTGTGGCGGGAGGTTCTGGTCCGGATGGACCGTAGCCTCCTGCCTGAGGGGAGTGGCCTCCTGCCTGAGGGGAGTGGCCTCCTGCCTGAGGGAAGTGGCTCACTAGACTTACAGCAGATGGCGCTGTAGGTGTAAATATGTGACTGAAGCTTCCGGAGAGAGAACGTTTCTCCGACTCGGTCCACAGATTGGGACTCTTGGGAGTCGAAACGTCTTCTTGGATGGAGCCCTCCTGGACAAATGAGGAATTACACCGACTGAAATAGTATCAGTAAATAAAAATGCCATGCTGAGCTTTTGGACTTCATGGATGTTTCATAGGTCATGTTCTTGTCCCAGTCCAGTTTTAGTCCAGGCCCAGATCAGGTTCAGGTTTGTGGGTCGGACGGAGAGCCAGGTCCTACTTTCTGTTTGCTTTTAAAGTTTAAGAAAAGTGTCGTCCTGAGATGAACCCAGAGTCTGATTAATGTGTTTCACAGACTGGCAATTAATTTAGATTATTCTCTCCTGCAGGTGTTCAGACGGACTTCAGTCCTGAGCCCAGTGTGAAGCAGGAAACCGCCGAGACGGCACAGATGAAAGAGGAACCAGAGGAACATGTGCTGAAACAGGAGGAAGAGCAGCTCCCAGAGTTCACTGCTGCTGTGTGTGTGAAGAGTGAAGAGCAGTCCTCACTGCTTCAACAAAGACAAAGTGAGCACAGAGAGTTGACACAGGGAGAGCACTGTGGAGGAGCAGGAGCAGACATCAGCTTAGACCCACATGGACATTTACACTCAGAGACTGAGGAACAAACTGACAATGATGAAGACTGGGAACCTCCAGCCACAAGTTCAACTGCACAGATGGAGACAGAGGCTGATGGAGACCACCACAACCAAGTCCAGATAAAAGACACAAGTACAGCTGCACACAACTCAGGTCTATTCAGCAAATACAAGTGTGGAGCAGAGAGCAGAGCCACTGTCACAGAGGGGCACGGGAGCAGGGACTGGAGGAGGAGGAGGAGAGCAGGAGGAGCAAGGAGGAGCAGGAGGAGAGGAGGAGGAGGAGCAGGAGGAGGAGGAGGAGGAGCAGGAGGAGCAGCAGGAGGAGGAGCTGGAGAGACGCTCAAATGTCCGTTTTGTCTGAAGAGATTCACAACTAAACATAATTTAGAAATACACACCAAAGTTCACACTGGAGAGAAAACTTACAGGTGTCCCATTTGTCGCAGCTCGTTTCTGGAGAAGTGCAGTTTAAAGGCTCACGTGCGACTTCACCGCGAGGGGAACCTGTATCGCTGCTCCGTCTGCGGCCGAGCGTTTCCACAACTGTCGTCTCTCACACTGCACGACCGCACACACACGGGCGAGAAACCCTACAGCTGCTCAGTCTGCAACAACAGGTTCACCCAACATCACCACCTGACTGAACACATGAGGACGCACACTGGCGAGAGGCCATACAGCTGCTCAGTCTGCGGGAAAACCTTCGCTCGATCGTTCACGCTGAAAATACATCATCGACAACATAAAACTGTGAACGTGGATTCGTCTGCGCCGAGCGAGACCGAGGCTGGACCTGAGCCCGGCGCCACAGACGAGTTCGGGTCGGGGATCGGGTCTGAACCTGAGTCGGGGTTGGGGCTCGGGTCGGGGCTCGGGTCGGGACCTGAAGCGTCTGCGTTCACAAAGATACTGACGCAGAGAGGAGTAAAAGTTTACCGCTGTTTAATTTGTGGCAGAACATTTGCACAACTGTCTTCACTCACGCAACACAGACGCACACACACGGGCGAGAAACCTTACAGCTGCTCAGTGTGCAACAACAGGTTCACGCAGCAGCACCACCTGACTGAACACATGCGGATTCACACCGGAGAGAGGCCTTACAGCTGCTCAGTGTGCGGGAAAACCTTTGCTCGATCGTTCACGCTGAAAATACACACGAAAACGCACAGAGCCGCTCCCTGCAGCAGTTCAGCTCCCTGCAGCAGTTCAGCTCCCTGCAGCAGTTCAGCTCCCTGCAGCAGTTCAGTTCTGTCGCTGAAAGTAGAGCCTCGGGAGCAGCTGCAGGAGCAAAGACACGCTCACTTCCAGAGTTGACTTTCAGAGCATTTTCTGCCGTAAACGCCACGATAATTGTGATCATGAGGTCACAAACAGGACCGGGCAACAATGGATCCTGATATTTGAGTTTCCCAAAAACGACATTGAGACGAAGTTCGGTCACGTTCAAAGGTTCGGTCACGTTCAAAGGTTCGGTCACGTTCAAAGGTCCTTCAAACGTTTGAGGTCGTCATGAAAGTTCAGAAATGTCCCTTTTTTCACGTCACGTTCATTTTGAATCGACTCTTCGTCATCTGGACTTTCATCCAAGAGTCATTCTCAATCTGTGGACCTAGTCTGAGAACTCCATACGGTCCATATTTATGCTACTCGGAGTAAGCCCCGCCCACTGGGCGGAGCGCTCTGATAAAAGCTTGTCCTGTTTATCCATTTGTTTACACTTTCTAAGTTTCACCTGAAACGAATCTTCTTTGTTCCCCTGACGGCCCTGTAATGGGCCATAGAAATCCTATTGGTACAATATACTGTAACATAAAACAGTATTATGAAGCCAGGGGGCGCCATCAGCCCGGGTCATTCTGATGCTACTCAGGTGGTCATCAGTGATAAGGGGCTGTAGGAACTGTAGGATTTCTATGGTCCTTCTCAGGGTTGTTAGGGGAACAAAGAAGATTAGTTTCAGGGGAAACGTTAAAAAGTATATATGAATTAGGCTCCGCCCAGTGGCCAGACTAGGATGAATATCAGAGTTCTCAGACGCGATCCACAGATTGAGAATGACTCTTGGATGAGACTTGAAAAGTAAAAGTTTCCACTGTAAAAGTAAAATACAGAAACCAAGAAATGTTATTGAACTTTTACTTATTTTCTTTGTCTTTCCACCTCTGCTTTGAACCCTGAACCCTGAACTCTGAACTCTGAACTCTGAACCACTCGCACTGGCCTGGTTCATCTTTCAGGACTTTGGGAAAAGTGAATAAACACTTTTTTATTTAAATGTTGGTATATTTTTGTCTTTCCATTGTCACAGTGAGTTCTGATCCAGTTCTGATCCAGTTCTGATCCAGTTCTGATCCAGTTCTGATCCAGTTCTGATCCAGTTCTGATCCAGTTCAAACAGTCAAATAAACCTTTTCCCTTTTCGAAATATAAATCATTTTTGTTCCAAAGTTTAAATGGTGTAAATCGGTGGAACACGAACGAGTCAAAGTTCAGTTTTATAAAGAATGAGAAAAATTTATTTGATTGTTTCTGTAAAAAAATAAGACCAATTTTAAAGCTGATTTTGGACTTCCTGAAGAAGAAGAAGGAGTAAGATGTGTGAAAGGAGCGTGACGCTGAGAGCTCTGGTGAACGCGCGTCTGACTGCGGCTGCGGAGGAGATCTTTGCGCTGGTGGAAAGAACCATAGCGGAGTATGAGGAGGAAACTGTGTCGCTCCAAAGAAAGGAGAACCAGAGGAACCAGCAGCTCCGTGGACTCGGTTCGTTCTGAGCCTCAGAGCAGAAGGTGAGCCTCAGGTTCATGTTGTAAGTGTTGAATTTACCTTTCATTTATATAATTAGTGCAAAATGCGCCTTCGAGGTGTGTGAAAAAAGCATTTGAATCATTTCTGAAGCTGAAAAAAGTGTGAAAAGAAATCAAAAGTATTGAGACGACAAAAGGGAGTGGTCTTGCTCATCTCAGTCGCTGTTTTAGATTTCTGTTTCACTTTTAAAAGTCTTTTAAAAAGAACTTTGATGAAACACATCCGGACTCGGTTTACGTTTTGGATTCGCATTTGTTTTTCCAAGTACGGGGACTGGGGTCGAGACGAGGAAACCTTCCCCACCGTCCGACCAATAATCGCCGCCAACAGTAATATCACAACAGCCCGTAGCCCTAATGCTGTTACAACACTTCGACCCGAACTAGCTAAACGTATGCATATGCACACCTTAACGCTCAAGCCACAGTAACTCTGTCGGTTACGTTCAGAACCCATTCTTAACAGCTCATCTTTCCTCAGCGTTACTTAGGGGATAACAACTATATGCAACCGTCTGATATTCGTCTGCAAGTAATCATACTCCCTCATTAGTCCGAACCCCATCAGTGGCGCATACGTTTATACTAGGAACTTGTCAACGTCAACCTTCTCACCTCAATCGCGACCCACGAACTCTACCCCTGGGGCCAGCTGTAACACTTGCTCGTAAACTCTTCGCGTGCAGCGATAACGCGCTATCAAATTGGCCAATATCAATAAATATCGATGTCTCACATACGAAGTCATGAGATAAAGCCAAACTGCATTAAAACACTCTCGAGTGTGAACCGATATTCATCACAGCGATCGAATAGTGAAGGCGCTTTAAAGCCCAAAACTTCTGTAAAATCCCCCTTTTTTTTTACTTAAATTTACAGAATCAGCTCTCACATGCGCTTCAGAAGAGAGCAGTGAAGGACGACACAGGAAAAGTAGCAACCAAGAATAAGGACTTTAGCTGAACCCAGTGTTCTGATCAAAGGGCAAAGGACGGGGCCTTTTAAATCCTGCTGAACGTCATGTGGAAATAACCACCGATCCTTGTTGCTCTGGCAAGCAGAAGCCCAGAATCCCACTGAGCAGACCAAAAGAGACAAAGGAGAGAGGAGGAGCAGCAGGAGAAGGACAGCAGGGAGGAAGGAGGGCAGGAGAGGAGCAGCAGGAGGAAGGAGGAGGGGGAGCAGGAGGAGAGCAGCAGGAGGAAGAGGCAGCAGGAGACAGCAGGAGGGCAATCAAATATAGAACTTAAACAGTTAAAAAAACCTGATTTAATGCCAGCACAATCTAAAAAAAAGCCGTCTAATCAAGACAACGCTACAAGAGACTAAAAAAAAAAACTAGAAAAATGTAACAATAATAGAAAAACCAAAAACATAACTAAACGTGCAAGGAAAAAACCCTAACACAAAACTGAAACTAACAGACCAGCAGGATAAAAACAAACACACTCCGTAGACAAAAAACTAAGAGCTGCGAAGCCTGTACTCACCAATGTGAACATAACTCGGAACAATCTACAAGATTATAATAAAGGGGAGAAACTTGTGCGGATGAGCACAATGCGTCTCTAACACGTGAAAGTTCGAATGCCTCCCGGTGCAAAGCAAGGAGCAGCAGGAGGAGCAGCAGGAGGAAGGTGGAGCAGCAGAGGAAGAGGAGCAGGAGGAGGAGGAGCAGCAGCAGGAGGAGGAGCAGGAGGAGGGAGCAGCGAGGAGGAGGAGGAGAGCAGGAGGAGGACAGCAGGAGGAGGAGGAGGGGAGCAGGAGGAGGAGCAGCAGCAGGAGAAGCAGAGGAGGAGCAAGCAGCAGGAGAGAGCAGGAGAGAGCAGGCAGGAGGAGCAGCAGCAGCAGGAGAAGAGGAGGCAGAGAGAGGACGAGAGAGAGGAGAGAGGCAGGAGAAGCAGGAGGAGTAGGAGCAGCAGGAGGAAGAGGAGCAGCAGGAGGAGAGCAGGAGAAGCAGGAGGAGTGGAGCAGCAGGAGGAGGTGGAGAGCAGCAGGAGAAGAGGAGCAGGAGCAGCAGAGAGGAGAGGAGCAGGAGGACGAGGAGCAGCAGCAGGAGAGGAGGAAGAGAGCAGGCAGGAGGAGGAGCAGCAGGAGGAGGAGGAGCAGCAGCAGGAGAGCAGGAGCAGAGAGGAGGAGGAGGAGGAGCAGGAGGAGAGGGAGGAAGGAGGAGGAGCACAGGAGGCAGCAGGCAGGCAGGAGCAGGAGGAGGAGGAGCAGCAGGAGAGGAGGAGCAGCAGCAGGAGGAGGAGCAGGCAGGAGAAGAGGCAGCAGAGGAGGAGAGGAGCAGCAGGAGCAGAGAGGAGGAGCGGAGCAGCAGGAGGAGGAGCAGCAGGAGCAGGAGCAGCAGGAGGAAGAGGAGCAGCAGCAGGAGGAGGAGGAGCAGCAGGAGGAGGAGGAAGAGGAGCAGCAGCAGGAGGAGCAGCAGGAGGAGGAGCAGGAGGAGGAGTAGCGCAGCAGAGAGGAGAGCAAGCAGCAGCAGCAGGAGGAGCAGCAGGAGGAAGAGGAGCAGCAGCAGCAGGAGGAGGAGGAGGAGCAGCAGGAGGAGGAAACCACAGTCACGTCCAAATACCAGACACAAGTAGAACTGGAAAGAGGAAATCCGAGTGTCCGTTTTGTCTCCAGACGTTCACGGCTCGATACAGCTTTGTGGCTCATACAGCTGTTCACACAGGAAAGAAGCCTTTCAGCTGATCAGTCTGCACTAAAACCTTTGTGCATAAAGGTCACCTCACATATCACATGAGAGTTCACACCGGGGAGAAACCTTACAGCTGTTTGCTCGAACTTTCACTCTCCAAGTGCACATGAAGACGCACACCGGAGAAACCTTACAGCTGCTCAGTCTGTCACAAAACAATGGAATCCTTTTCCACGAGCTCCAAAATGTGACTTTCTCGAATGATCTTCTGACTTTAATGTTCAAACAGGTTTTAGGAAATACTTGATCACGTTTATTGTTTCACTTTTCGTCGTGGATCAAAACTTTTGGAGTTTTGGTGAAACTATGAAAAGTTTGAACTCGTGAACTCTAAATCAGTGAAAGGACTTTTCTATCGTTTGTTTTCGGCTCGTGTCAAAACGTCACCCAAATAAAAATGTCATTTTTTGCAGTTTCATTTGTCTCAAATACAAATCCTCCATTTCCCCCCGTTAACCTTTGACCTTTGTGTTTTAGTGACCGTGTCGCGGGTTCATCTTCCAAAGTGTTTTTTCGGAGCAAAAGATCGAGACGTGACAAACACAAGAGTTTATTGTAAAAGTGTAAAGTTTCACAGACAAACGAAGGCGCCCTCTGACTCGTCTCCATGGATACGGTGATAAAATAATCATTTGGACATTATTCCGTCTCAAATGAATAAACGCGGTCCGATTTTCACTTTATTCATAAATATTTTGTGCAAAATGTGCTCAAAACAAAAAGGTTCATTTTATTTTTTTCATTTTCCACACAAATAAAACAGACTCTTTTTTTGGTCATTTTTTGGGGTCACGTTTGAGCTGCGAGAATAAGCATCGACCTTAGATGCAGTAAAAGATCTTGCAGAAGACGCTACAGCTCAGATCTGTGGAGAGGCGCGTCCACGTTTGAACAGACTGAATCATTGTGAAATCGTCGAAACGGAATTCAAAACGACTATAAATCGTGTTTGTCACAAAGAATAAACCACGTCACTTCCTTCAGAAACATTCTAGAAGCTTCAGTCACAGTTTCACACCTTTATTATTCCTCTAGATTTGGCTCAAAATGTCAGAAAAGTTCAATAATAAAGTTGCAGTTGTATAAAACAATGACATCGCCATGGAGACGAGCACAGCGCACCTTTTAAATGGAACAAACGATGGATTCATTCAGCAGATCAGCCTTTACTTCCTCTAAAAAAGGAGATGTCGCTGCGTTTAGTGTCACGAGACTCAAGATTAGGCTTCGACATTCGACATTAAAACGAGCCTAAAATAAGACGTTCGTTCTGTTCCACGAGGTCACGTTTTGTGCCGTTTACGTGGTTTTTTTAAATAATGTTTGTTTGAATGAGAATCTGGTTTTAGTGTCGGATGTGATACTTTTGACAACTGTAGTATTAGTATTGTTATCATCGTCATCATCATCATCATCATCATCATCATCATCATCGCCCCTTTAACCAACTGTTCGACTCGAGGGTCTTTCTTGTCGTGGCACAAGGAGGAAAAGCCGCTCTGAGGTGGGGGGCGCACAAAGGTCTCAGTTGGACTTTTGGCCGTCCTTCTTGTGGATCTTCTCGTGTCTCGTCAGGTGTCGGCGGGTCAAAAAGCCGGCGTTGCAGACGGAGCAGACGAACGGCCTCTCGGCGCCGTGGACCGCCTTGTGCCGCTCCAGGTCCGGGTCCGAGAAGAACCTGGCGCCGCACTCTGAGCAGCCGAAGGGTCTGTCGGCCGAGTGGATCCTCATGTGCGAGCGCAGGTTGTCTTTGCGGATGAAGGTCTTGGCGCAGACGGAGCAGTTGAACTCTTTGTCTCTGGTGTGGAGGACCATGTGCAGCTTCAGGTGCTGCTTCAGCGTAAACTGTTTACTACAAACTGGACAGCTGAAAGCCTTCTCGCCGGTGTGGACCAGGACGTGCCGCCGCAGGTTCTCCATCCGCCCGAACACCTTGTCACAGATGGGACACTTGTACTCGGTGAGTTTGCGTTCTTTGCTTTCGTTCAGCGCCCGATTGAGTAAGAAACTGATGCGCTCCAGCGAGTTCGTCTCTCCGGACTCCTCCTCTTCCTCGTCTTCCTCGTCGTCGTCGTCCGCTCGTCGGGTCGAGCTGCTGCCCGCCGCCTCCGTCGCTCCGGTCCAGTCGTCTTCGTTTTCGGAGTCGCAGAGACGTTCCAGGAGTTTGTCTGGCGGCTCGGCGGCGCCGTCCCGCCACTCGTCGCCCTCCGCCTCGTCCCGGCCCGACTCGCTCGCCTTCTGGTGCCGGATGATGGTGTCCACGGAGTCCAGGTGCGTGACGATGTGCGACTTCAGGTTGCTCTTCTGGATGAAGCGCTTGTGGCACACTGGACAGCTGAAGGGTTTCTCGCCCGTGTGAAGCAGCATGTGCCGCTTCAGCTCCTGTTTCCGCCCCAGTTTCTTTTTGCAAACGGGACACTCGTGTTTGACTTTGCCTTCGTCGTCGCACGCCGCGGGACTCGTGCCGCTCTTGGTGGCTCGGAACATCTCCGCCGACAGGTTCTGGACTTGGTTGAAGTCTTCGTCGTCCGAGTCGGTGACCTGGGACGAGGCGCCGGGCCGAGGCTCCCAGTCGCGGCTCCAGTCGTCGCAGTCGGGGTCCGTTTGCTCCGCCGTCGTTTGGGATTGCTGGACGCGACTGCTGAGCGGGTCCTTCAGGTCCAAACCGGGTCCGGCTTCGTCTTCGCTCATCTCCGTCTTTATCTGGACGTCTGTAAAAGAGCAACAAACACTGACACTTCATCTTCACACACGATTCAGTTTTCACGAGCTTCTGAAATGATCCTACAAACGAACGCCTGAACTCTTCCTCTTCTGGGTTCGCGCCACAAACACGACGGGACAAAACGAGACGACGCAGTCGAGACAAAACCTTTATTGAGTCGTTCAAACAAATGTAGAAAAAGTCACATTCTGAAGCCACATTTCAAACCGCGGCGCGAGTTTGGTTCAAATCAAATTGTGATCTGCAATTTGTGTTTGAAAAGTCGGATTGTGTTGAGAACGCACAAAAGTCTTTTCTGTTCATTTTGAGATTAAAGTGGCACTGAACGGCTCAATGAGCCACTTTCTTCTTCTTTTTATGGCTCTTTTTGTGTCTCTGGAAATAAAAAGGAGACGAAAAGGTCATGTCACAAACTGAACAGCTGAATGTAACGTCTCGGCTGTGAACGATCATGTGGCGCATCAGGTTTTTCTTCAGACTAAATCGGACCTCGCACTCTGAACACCCGAAAGGCCTGACCCCAGAGTGACTCTTTAAGTGTTGCCCGAGATTATCTTTCCGTTTGAACTTTAAGGAGCAGAGCGAGCAGCTGAAGAGCTTCTCGTCCGTGTGGATGGACATGTGAGACATGAGGTGCTGTTTCAATCTGAAGGACTTCTCACAAACTGTACAGCTGAAAGACCTCTCTCCTGTGTGGATTAAAATGTGTCTTTCTAAATGGTGCAAGCGGCGAAATGTTTTGTCACAAGAAGAACATCCGAACTGAGCTTTCAGGCCGTTCTTCTCCAGTGACTTCCTGCTCCACGTGCGTTTGGCTTTGGGACATCTACTTTGAGCCGCGGGCGGGGACTCTTTCCTGCGGCTTTCTCGCGTCTCTTGTGGCGAGCTCCGAGCCGCTGTTCTCGAGTTGCTTCTGTGTTTGCCGGGTTCTTCTGCTCCTCGCTCCACGTTTCTGCTGGCGCCTCGTCTTCGGCGCCGCGGCGCCGTTTCCACGGCGCTCGCCTTGCGTGTCCTTTTGACGACGGTGCGTTTGCTGGTTTTCTCCGCGGCGTCTTCGACTTCGCTGACGCCGTTTGCGGTTTGGGCGCCGGCGTCGCTCCGTTCTTCCACTCCTCAGAGCCGACTTCCACTTTCCCCGAGTCTTCACTTCTCTCTTCCTCCCGACTTCCACTTCCTCTCTTCCTCCCGAGCGGCTTCCACTTCCTCCTCTTCCTCCCGAGCGGCTTCCACTTCCTCCTCTTCCTCCCGAGCGGCTTCCACTTCCTACTTTCCGTCCCCTTGCCTCCCTAGGCCGCTTCCACCTTCCTCCTCTTCCTCCCCGAGCGGGCTTCCATTTCCTTCCTCCTCCTCTTGCAGCGGCTTTCCACTTCCATCCTCCTCCTCGTCTTCACTTTTCACCACGGCGCAGATGACACTTCGGGGCTTTTTCTCCTTATCTTCCTCTTTGACGGGCGGCGGCTCTTGTGCCCCTCCTCTCCGCTCTGGAATCTCCACATCTTTGACGTAGAAACGCCAAGAAACAGAATTATTCTCATGCTCGTTTGGTCCTGCTCGCGCCGAGCGGCTGACGGCAATGTCCCGCCAATCAATGGCAGTTAAAGACCACGTCGTCTCCCGCGTCAGACATCGCCTCGGTAACGACCTTCGTGTCAGCCCAACGCAAATGAGTTTCAAACGAGTCTCCCTTTACTGCTGCGCTCGTATTCTCCACTCACCTCCTCCACGGATACGACTTGTAACGTGGGCCTGGTGGCGTCACGTTCGCTCGTCTCCATGAAGAGATCGTTTTAACGACGCCATACTGTGGAAACATTCCAGGTAAAGCCCCGCCCCCTGATCTGTAAACTCCACCCACACGTTTTGTCTCCTGGTTCACCCGCGGTCACGTCGGTGAATAAACGTCACTATAAAAACAGAAGCAGAGCAGTTTTCACGTCTTTACGTCAAAACCGCCCGTAGATGACGTAAAGGTCCGGACGTGTTTGCGGAGACAAAAACGGGCCACGGCGCCGGTTTGGAAAACGCTTTCTCCCGCAAAAGGGCCTTGATTTTCAACGAACGGCGCAGGACCTCCCACGCCATCGCCCAACCTCCCACCGCCCCGCTGTCATTTTCTTTGTCCAATTCTTTCCCCTTCACGCCCCCCTGGCGTATTTACCCCTTAGACATTTACCGGAGACGCTCCCACCTTCACAGAGTGTATCGTCGCCGCGCGGGTTGTCAAACCACTAATCGCCATCGATTTAAAGCTGCTCACATCGACTTTATCGAGCACAAATATTGTTCTCTTCCGGATAGCCGTCAAGATTAGCCACGCACCGCTGCGTCTGTTGTGTGCCGCCCCGGGCGCTGCTGGGCGGTGCTACCCGAAGCCGACCTCGCCAGGAACCCTGTCCTGATCTTCCTCTGGTTCTCCCCTCTTCACTGGCCATGCGACACAGTTTCCATCCCTCTCATACCTCCGCTTATTGGTTCTTTCCACCAGCGCAAAGATCTCCTCCGCAGCCGCAGTCAGACGCGCGTTCACCAGAGCTCTCAGCGTCACGCGCCTTTCACACATCTTACACTCTGTTTTTAGCTTTAGCTTTAGCTTTAGCGCGGAGCTAACGGCGACGCGAGGGAAGGTGAGGCCGACACTGACTGCGGCTGCGCACAAACCTCGTGCGCAAATGCCACTGACGTAAGCGCGCTCGACGCAGGCGGAAGTAACCGTGCCACATTTAAAGGAGACGTGTACTTTATTTTGTTTCGGTAACTTTAAAAAAATACATTTATTTTCATTTGTTAAATACAACTACTATAACTTAGTGATAATACCAGACAAAATTAATATAATAATAAAGTTCTGCATGCTGATTGGCAGCTCTGAACGCGGTAACGGTCTGTGTAGAAAAGCCCAATATAATGGCTGCTTTTTATGAATTATTCTGAATTATTCATTGGAAACTGTAGATTCCTTGATACTAAATGTAAGAACTTAAATTTAAGGTCATCATTAAATCATGAATGTTTTCCAGTGAAAAGGAAAATAAGTCCAGATCCAGATATTTATCATACCAACAATGGAAGTACACTTTAAAACAATCAGGGTGTGTATACCCATGTAAGGAGTTTTTTCAAAGAAGATATAATTTTGAAGATAGTTTATGTAAATTTTGCCGAATTGAAATTGAACCTCAAAAACATTTGTTCTGATTGTGTAACCCAGTCAAACTATTTTGGGATGATTTATGTAGTTGGATTATGAAATATAATAATATACCTAAACTAAACGTTAATAGGATTACATTTGGAATATTTGGGAATGATAAAAATACTGAATATCTGAGGTAAATTTATATTCACAGATGTAAATGTTTAGAACGTATTCATGTTCTCTTGTTTATTATCATTTATTTGTATCTTTCGCTACAGTTCTGCTGCTTTTATCTGAAGTCGTGTTTCCATTTGGATTCTTGATATAAAAGCCATTCAAAATAAATACAAATAAAAACAAATTTGTTAAGCCCCGCCTCTTTCTAGTGATAAGCCCCACCTCTTCATAGTGATAAGCCCCGCCTCTTTCTAGTGAAAGAGAAATATGTAATTTTGTTAAACACGTCGTAGATTCAAATGTGAAACCGTTTGTCGTCATGGAGTTTCCTCTTCCTGGTACAACATCTGGAGGACTTTTTCCCCGTTCAAAAGACGTAATATTTAGTTTTAGATCGTTAATCGCTGCGTAAAAGAGTAAAGATCAAAAGTACCAGATCGTAAACGAGACTTTAGTTTAGACTTTTATAGTTAGACTTTCGCCTGTACAAAAGCTGTGAATAAAACAATATATTTAATGGAAATAAACGCCTCTAAACCTTAAAAACATCAGGTGAAACGTTCTTTACAACATATTTATTCCTCTACAATCTAAAACATGCAAATCTGAGCGCGACGGACTCCGAGTCGCGTCGTTCGCATTTTACATTTTGACACGAGTCGTTCCAAAGACGTCGGACGAAAAGGAAAGACAAAGACACAAACGGCGAGACATAAATCCACATTTGTTTTTTCCGTCCGATGCCAAAATTAACATTTTCTGTGTCCCAAGAAATGATGTTTGTCGATATTATCGTTTTAAAATGTCTTTAAAAAACCATAAACAAACAAGTCAAAGTTTTCCTTGAGACTTTGGTGAGAGTCGCGTTCGCCTCGTTTGTCGACGGAGGCGGTCAAGGCTTCTGACGGCCACCTGGAAGTCATTTTCAATCTAAAGGCCTCGAAAAACAGCACAGAAACTTAAGAATTGCACTTATTTTGATTGCGTAAATTGCGCTGCGAAAACGACCCATTTCATCACTAACGCTGTCATTTCAACTGCGGCGGCTAAAGATGAGCCGTATTTTATTGTGAAAGGGAAAATAAACACACAAATACAAAACAAGTGGTTCCAGACCCAAAAAAGAACTAAAAACGGAACGTGCATTAATGAGATGAACATATCTTTGAACCTCATGGGAGCGTAAAATATGAAAATACAGCCGTAAAGAGAAGGTATTCAACTCTCAGGTTTGTATTTACTGTGAAACTGTTGCCGTTCCTCTGCAGGGCTTCGACAAACAGACAAAAGGTTCAGAAAGTTTAAGTTTGGGCTCGTTTTTACCCGCGTTTTAGGGGGAAAAAGCCCAAATGAGAAGTTTAAACCTTTAAACGTATTTCAGTCCTCGCCGGGTCTGTTTTTGTGAAACGGAACTGAAAAAGTCTAAAAGTCGCTGTCCGGACTGCGTCTCCGGCACAGAACACCTGCAGAGCCATGACTCACAGGGAAATGCAGACTGTTGGAGAAACGGCGCCACCAGGAGGCAAACCACTACCATGAGTTTTGGGATTGTCCGGTTGTTCACAAGTTTTGGACTGAGATCAACATCATTTATGACATCACCGTCCCACTGGACTTCAGAACTCTGTATCTGGGCCTCAGGACTCCTGCCACGGACACAACCAGCAGTTCTCTCTGGCGCCTCCTCCTGGCTGCAGTGAAAAAGGCTCGATCAGAGACTGGACTGACATTCTGGACGTGACATGGAATTACAACATTTGGACACATTTGAAAATGGACCAATTTGACAGACTTTGGACAAAATGGGACGTTTTTTTTAAGGGTTTTCTGGGCCACGATTTTATTTCTCATGTGTTGGACGCGTCTGCTCTCTCTCTCTTTGGTCGTGTTTTTCATTTTCTTTCTCTGTTTTATATGTTCTTTAATTTAGTAAATAAAAACATGAACATTTTTTATTTTTTAAATGTTCCACACTGTTGTTGCCGTGGGGCGACGACAGTGACGACAGTAATCCTCATTCTGGTTGCTAAACACTTTACACGGGACTCAAACCGCTCCGACGGTTAAGGCCTGGATCAAAACCGACAATTTTAGACTTGAGCTTTTGTTTTCTCTGGTGTTTTTAATGCTTTTATTTATTATTATTATAATTATTATAATTTACAACAAAATATTCCTCTCCCCTCTTTAGTTTTGTTGTTTTTGTTTTATGTTTAAAAATAAAATATATATGAAAAAGAAGAGAAGACAGTGCATCGTTTTTTATATTCTTAAGTTATTTGGACAAAATCAAGAATAAACGACATTCACAAACTTTGATGAAAAAACCAAATCGACACAAATCCAAAACGAGGCAAAAGTGGGCGGGGCAGAATGAGCTGAACACAGATATTTGAATGTTTTCAGACCCACTTTGAGCCACTGTTGCTGTGGGAACGTGAGCACAAGGGAAATGACCTGCTTCATCTTTTTGTTCTTGGACCCAAAGCTCAGAAAAGAGGAAAAATCACGCTCGGACGCAATCCAAACGTATTTAAAAACCTGTTTGAGCCGATCTGCTAAATCTGGCTTCGTCGTATCGTTGTCATGGTTGTATCTTCATCGTGTTTACGTGACGGGGGCGGGGCGGCGGCGTTCGGGTGTTTTTAGGCTTTGAATTCAAACGTGTCTTTCAGCAGATGATGGATTTCCCTCTCGTATTTGTGTCCGTTGCAGTTGCTCGCACACATCGCTGCCTGTTCTCCTTTTCGACCTCGTTTATTGTTGGTGTAGTTTGTCCGCCGCACCCGAAGAACGATGTCCAGAACGGTGACGCCCGATCCGTTTGGAGCGAGCGTCTGAGCGAATATACGGAGACGGGAAACCTCTGCTCTCAGCGTTAAACGTGTTTCATGCGTTTGTCTTACGTTACGCCACAAGCACCACTTTCTAACCCGTACAGTGTTAGTTCATCCTTATTTAAGTCTTTGAAGCCCCTGTGATGGTTAAATGTGCGTTTTCGGGGCGTTTGAAGTGCCCGCCGTCGCCCCCTGCTGTCTCGAAAACCATCCATCGCCCGAAAACGACTCTCCTGAGAAACCCTGGCTCAGTTTGGTATTTGGCAACGTTGAATGTTTTTGTGTGTGTGATTAAACGGTCTCATTACGACAAAGAAAGAAAGAACATTTTGTGTCTGTTTTCTGACAGTGCATTTTCACCAGAGAGCAGCAGGGGGCGCTCTACCACCAGAGTTACTAAATGGCTGTGTCGTACAAAACGCGTCACTGATTCTGTAGAATGTATTTTCCTCATCCAAAATAATGAAATCCAAGACATTTTCTGTCCAAAGTTTGAGGAAACAGTTTCTATTGTGCTTTTTGTGCCGCGTGAACTTTCAGGTGTCGATTCAGATTGGACTTTCGGCTGAACCTCATGTCGCACTCTCCGCAGGTGAAAGGCTTCTCGCCGGTGTGCGTCCTCATGTGTTTGCGCACGTACACTTTCTGACTGAAGGTTTTGTTGCAGACTGGACAGCTGTAAGGCTTCTCCCCCGTGTGAATGAGGACGTGCGAGCGCAGCGCGAACGACGTGGTCACGCACTTCATGCAGATGGGGCAGGTGTAGAGCGTGGGTTTGGAGCCGCTCGCCTCCTCGCCGGGCTCCTTGGACCAGCCGTGCAGCGCCATGTGCGACATCAGCGTCTCTTTGTACGAGTAACTCTTGGCGCAGACGGGACACTGGAACGGCTTCTCTCCCGTGTGGACGACGGTGTGCCGCTTCAAACTGTGCCGGTCCTTGAACTTCTTCTCTGCAAAAGTAGCACTCGCAAAAGTAGCACTCGTGTTTTTTCAGCTTGTCTTTCTTGTCTCGGCTCAAGTCGCCGCTCGCCGCCGCGTTGCTGCCTTCGGCGGACGCGCCGTCGGCGGAAAAGCCTTCCAAGTTGAGCTGCGAGTAGAGATTCCTGTCCGACTCCTCCGCGTACGCTCGGCCGTAGAAGTCCGCGTCGGACTCCGCGCCTCCGCGCGCCGAGCCGAGCTGCCGCACGCTTCCAGGTTGCCGTCGTCTTCGTCTTCATCGTCGTCATCGCCGTCGCTTTCCGATAGCGGCGCGTCCGTTTCGCTTTTCACGACTCGGGGACGGTCCGGGAGCGCGTCGTTCTCGATACGAACGGCCACGTTTTCGTCCGTTTGCTCCCGCGTTTGAGGGGAGTCCGGACGTCCCCGGTCCAGACCCGAACTGTGTGTCTGGGGCTGGACACCTGCAAGAGTAGAGGACATACACCAACCAGATTATTGACGGTGGCACCATGAACGTAGCAGCTTTGTGCGCGAGACGGTCACAAAAGCACGAGTCACGCGGTGAGAAAAAGACCCTTTATTTAAGTACAGACACCAAACAAACCGACACAACGTTCATCCTTTCACGGGCTGCGACCAGCGCGTTAACGAGTACTCAAACGACGTACTCAGAGTAACTTAAAGAGTACTCAAACGACGTATTCAGAGTAACTTAACGAGTACTCAAACGACGGATTCAGAGTAACTTAACGAGTACTCAAACGACGGATTCAGAGTAACTTAAAGAGTACTCAAACGACGTACTCAGAGTAACGATGAACGCAACGCGCTCGTTTGGGCCGGGGGCGTTTCCCGGCGCGTTGTGCGTTTGATGTAAAAGAACCACAGTTGAAACGAGCGCGTTCTCGTTCTCGGCGCCGCTCGCGTCGTTCACCGCGCGAGGCCGACGCGCGCTTATCGTTTTGTGGTAACCTGGCAACGCGGAAGAGACGCGTTTACTTTGCCCGTTTGTCTGATATTTGAATGATTGTGTTTCTGTGTTCAGCGCTCCGACGCAGTACTTTTATAACGCAGTACTTTTATAACGCAGTAACGAGCTAACGTGGCGAGATACTTTTAAGAGTAACGCTACATAACGCTAACGGTTATGCTAGTAGTCGACAGTCAGTTATTTCTACTGAACACCGAGACTTTGCTACTTCATAAATCTGTGACTGAAAGTGTTTTATTGATCAGAAATCCAAAATTGATTCATCTTTTTGGACATTTTGATTGAATAAAGTCTTCATTCTCCGTTTCGTTTTGCTGAACCAAAACACGACTACGATGAGTGCAAACGACTTTCACGATGAACCGAACATTCTGAAATATTAAAATGAAACAACATTTAAAAAAAGAGAGAGATTCGTTCCTTCACAAAACGTTAAAGTCCAAAAACACAAAGCTGCACTGCGTAACTTTCCCGCTGGAGTTTGTGCTTAAACAAACGCACTTATTCAACCTGAAAGTCTCGAGCCTTAAATTTACTTTGAGCTTCAATAAACTCAGATCACAAGGCTCTGAGGCGTGACGGGCGTGGTCCACTTCTGCCACTAACTGAACTCTAACTGCTACTGATACTCTACTGAACTCTAGACTGAACATCTCACTAACTTCACTGAACTCTCACTGAACTCTCACTGAACTCTCACTGAACTCTCACTGACTCTCCTGACTCTCACGAACTCTCCACACATCACTGAACTCTCACAACCTGAACTCCACCACTGAATCTCTCACTCGACATACTCTCACTCACTGAACCTACACTAGTCAACTCTCACATGAACCTCTCACTGAACTCTCACTGACTCTCACTGAACTCACTGAACTCTCACAACCTGAACCACAACCTGAAACTCTCACAACCTGAACTCTCACTCACTGAAACTCTCAGCTCACTGAACTCTCACTCACTGAACTCTCACTCACTGAACTCTCACTCACTGAACTCTCACTGAACTCTCACTGAACTCTCACTGAACTCTCACTGAACTCTCACTGAACTCTCACTGAACTCTCACTGAACTCTCACTGAACTCTCACTCGGGGGTTTGTGCTTTTAACTGACTTTCGTGTAAATGTGTGAATTGTTGAGCCGTTTTACTCCGATAACAAAGGTTTCAAACTTTGGGAGTTTCCAGCTGAAGCATCTCCGTGAAGAGGGACAGAAAAGTGACACAGTGCGGCTTTAAGGAACAGCTGAAGGTGCTCCTGGAGACCGCCGTGGATCTTTTCATTCATTACACATTTTACAAAAGTCAACGGCGGCCATGTTGGAAACTACAGGATGTTGTTCTTGGTGTGGTTTCTATAGTGACGGTACAGGTTGGACTTCCGGTTGAATCGGCGGTTGCACTGCGAGCAGGAGAAGGGCTTCTCTCCCGTGTGGATCAGGATGTGGTACTGGAGGTCCGACTTTCTCGCAAAGCCTCGTTTGCAGAACGGACAGCTGAAAGGTGAACAGCTGAAAGGTGCTGAGGTCCTGTGAGTCTGAGGTCGAGGCTGAGGGACGCTGCGTTTGTCGCGACTCGAGTGCTCCACCTCGTCCATGTGCACGTCCATGTGTCTCTTCAGACTCTGAGGCTCCTCAAACACCTCGTCACAGATGCAGCACTGATGTTCTACTCTAGGTTCTTCTGTAGGTTCTCCGTGTCCTTCTCCGTGTCTCCGTGTCCTTCTCCGTGTCCTTCTCCGTGTCCTTCTCCGTGTCCTTCTCCGTGTCCTTCTCCGTGTCCTTCTCCGTGTCCTTCTCCGTGTCCTTCTCCGTGTCCTTCTCCGTGTCCTTCTCCCCCACAAGTCTCCATGTTGTAGTCGTCTTTCCTCTCCAGGAGCCGAGCCGAGGGCCCTGGCGCAGGGGCCCAGTCCTCACCGTGTCCAGTCTCTTCAGAACCGTCACATTCACTTTTCACGCTGATCAAATCCAGCTCGGGCTTCGCTCTGACGGGTTCAGAACTGTCCGAAAGATCTGTGTTGTCCAGATCCAAACATGTCTGAAGTGTCTGAGCCTGGACATCTGCAAGAAAGACAAGACAACCTTTACTTGTCCCACAACGGGGGAACGAGGAGCGAGAGACATACACGTCAAGATGAAGAGGAGGGGGGCAAACATCACATTTAACAACGTTCAAACACTCTGGGCGGGGACCCCTCGCTCCGGGCGGGGGACCTGGGCGGGGGACCCCTCACTCCGCGCGGTGACCCCTCACTCTGGGCAGACTCTGGGCGGGGGACCCCTCACTCCGGGCGGGGGACCCCCTCACTCCGGGCGGGGGACCCTTCACTCCAGGCGGGCGGGGGACCCTCACCCGGCGGGCGGGGGGACCCTCACTCCGGGCGGGGGGGACCCTCACTCCGGCGGGCGGGGGACCCTCACTCCGGGCGGGCGGGGACCCTCACTCCGGGCGGGCGGAGCGGCCGACCCCTCACTCCGGGCGGGCGGGACCCTCACTCCGGGCGGCGGGGACCCTCACTCGGGCGGGACCCTCACTCCGGGGGACCTGGGTGGGGGGGACCCCTCACTCCACGGGCTGGGCGGGACCCCTCACTCGGGACCCCTCACTCCGGGCGGGGGACCTGGGTGGGACCCCTCACTCCACCTGGGTGGGGACCCCTCACTCCGGGCGGGGGACCTGGGTGGGTGGGGACCCCTCACTCTGGGCGGGACCTCACTCGCGGACCCCCACTCTGGGGGGACCCTCCTAATGAATCTGATCTTTAGTGAGATTGCACGGATCAAGAGTCTGGTTTTATTTCATCTCGATCGTGTTGATTTCTCTGGGAGCTCCTCCTCCTCCACCTCCACCTCCACCTCACTCCACCTCCTCCTCCTCCTCCTCCTCCTCCTCCTCCTCTCCTCCTCCCCCTCCTCCTCCACCCCCTCCTCTCCTCCTACCTCCCCCTCCTCTTCCTCCTCCTCTCCTCCTCCTCCTCCTCCTCCTCCTCCTCCACTCCACCTCCACCTCCACCTCCACCTCCACCTCCACCTCCTCCTCCTCCTCTCCTCCTTCTGTAGAACAAACCAACACTTTCAGCTCGAGACTCGAGTTGAAAAAACAAAAAGAGAATTAAATACAATTAAATAAAAATGATTTTCTTTTCAATTTGATTTGGTTTTTGAAAACAGATGGAGCATTTCCTGTTCCTCTTTGAGCTCGAGTCAAACTCTAAAAGGCGTGACCGCGTTTGACCCATTCTTCTGGTTATTCGGGTCCTGGAAATGTCTCCGTGGAAACGCTTTTCAACGGTTGGAAGTCGAAAGAGGTTTTTAATCTTTGACCAGTGAAAAAACGATGGGTTTTCTAAAGTTAACAAGTCCAACCTTTATTTGATCAACTTCAGATCGTCTTTTCAAGTTTCAAGTCACAGGAGACTTGACCCGGTTCTGGACCTGGTTTCTGGACCTGGTCTGGACCTGGTCTGGACTGGTCTGGCCTGGTCTGGACCTGGTCTGGACCTGGTCTGACCTGGTCTGGACTTGAAAAAATGAGACACTTCAAAAATATATTTGAATGTCAAATTTAGGAAAAATCAATTCATTATTTTTCAGTTAAACATGAAAATTTTCCCAGTTTCACATTCGTTTGTATCTCCAGCAGAACGTGGAGCTGTTTGTCTCCAGCAGAACGTGGAGCTGTTTGTCTCCATCAGAACGTGGAGCTGTCTGTCTCCAGCAGAACGTGTGAGCTGTTTGTCTTCCATCAGAACAGTTTGGAAGCCGCTTTGTCTCAGCAGAACGCGGAGCTTGTTTGTCTCCAGCAGAACGTGGAGCCGTTTGTCTTCAATCAGAACGTGGAGCGTTTGTCTCCATCAGAACGTGAGCTGTCTGTCTCCAGCAGACGCGAGCCGTTTGTCTCCATCAGAACGTGGCCGTTTGTCTCCAGCAGAACGTGGAGCCGTTTGTCTCCAGCAGAACGTGGAGCCGTTTGTTCCAGCAGAAAGCCGTTGTCTCCAGCAGAACGTGGAGCTGTCTGTCTCCAGCAGATGGTGGAGGGCCAGACCAGCGCCATGTTCTGCTCCAGACCGGGCCTTCAGACCTCCAGAGACGGAACATCTCCCCGGTTTCCCGGCGCTGTGGCGGGACCCTCCGGACTCACCTGGTCTGTGGTGTTTGTGCTCGTCCTGCGCAGACTCCAGGAGCTGTTGTTTGCTCTGCTTCTCCTTCTCCTTCAAACGACACAGTTCCTCCTCATACTCCACGATCGTCCTCTCGAACAGCGCAAAGATCTCCTCCGCAGCCGCAGTCAGGCGCTCGGTCACCAGCGCGCGCAGATATTCGCTCTTCGTCGCCATGTTTCGGTTGGAGTTAGCTTTAGCACGCGGAGCTAACGGACGGAGCCGCGGAGGACGCCGGATGTGCTCGCTTCCGCCCTCCCGGAACTGAAAACGCGTGTGATTGGCGGCTTCGGCTGTCAATCACGCCCACAGAGGGGAGAGGGGCCAATGAGGAGCGAGCCTGGTCGTTTCCCATTGGCTGTTTATACTTACGTAAGCGTAAGAATAAAATGTGTCACAAGTTCTTCATCATGTCGTGTTTTCAGACAGAAATCAGGCGTTTTGTGTGTAAAAACGGCCCAAATGTCACATATTTGGGCCGTTTAAAGGTGAGAAATGGACAGAGCAGGTTCAAATGTCCTCGTTTTGTCCACATTTTAGACACAGAAACATTTAGAGCGGATTTGGGATTTATTTAGTTTGAGACGAAACTGGATCAGACTGAAAACCGGCCTCATTTCTCAGACTTCAGCGCGTGATAAATGAGGCTCAGAACCTTGTGTGGTTCTGTCAGGACCTTGTGTGGTTCTGTCAGACTCTGGTCCAGTTTGGTGTGTTTGGAGCCACTTTAAGGCCTGATCTTCATGTCTCTGTGGGAGGAGCATGTCTCTGTGGGAGGAGCACGTCCCAGAGAAGTCTAGAAGTGGATTCAATGGGAGAAGGAAAGCCTGGACACGTCTGATGTTCTAGTTCTGATCAAGCTCAAGATCTTTCCAGAACTGCTCACAAACGGCTGAAAAACAGGCTGTGGTTTAAATGTTTTTTTTTATTTGTCATAAACGAAATGACAAATCAAACGGTGCTTTCAACAATTGTTATTTTCACAGTTATTTATTACAAAAACACTAGATTCGACACGAACTCTAAGAAAACGTAGCGCCCTCAGAGCTTAAATGTAACCGACATCCATTGAAAAAGCAACTCAAGGACCTTAAATAGAAGTTGTAGTAAATCCTGTTCAAATCGAACCTCACACGGTTGTTTCGCTGGGCAACCGTCCCATCTGCAGTTTAATCCCACTCATGGTTTTCTTTGATCTGATGGTGATTTTAAGCATCTTTCCGTTCAGTAAAGCTCCACAAACGTTCACACATTCATGTTCATGTGAAAAAAAGAACTCGTGACGTTTGTTTCCGTTTGAAATCCTACAAATCCATGACATGATCTGAACGTTAATACAAAGTACAGCGTAAGTGTCCGAAAGTGGAACTACAATGGGTTTTAACGACGTTTAAAAGGAAGTCAAGTCTAAAAATATATCATGACAATTTCTAAAAAACAACAACCATCAATAACCTACAACTGCAGCTGTAATTAAGGAGCCGCCGGACCCGTGTCAGGAGGCGCCGCCGGGCCCGTGTCAGGAGCCGCCGCCGGGCCCGTGTCAGGAGGCGCCGCCGGGCCCGTGTCAGGAGCTGCCGCCGGGCCCGTGTCAGGAGCTGCCGCCGGGCCCGTGTCAGGAGGCGCCGCCGGGCCCGTGTCAGGAGGCGCCGCCGAGCCCGTGTCAGGAGGCGCCGCCGAGCCCGGGTCAGGAGGCGCCGCCGGGCCCGTGTCAGGAGGCGCCGCCGGGCCCGTGTCAGGAGGCGCCGCCGGGCCGTGTCAGGAGTGCCGCCGGGCCCGTCAGGAGCTGCCGCCGGGCCCGGAGGGCCGCGGGCGTGTCAGGAGCCGCCGGGCCCGTGTCAGGAGCTGCCGCCGGGCCCGAGTCAGGAGCGCCGCCGGGCCCGGGTCAGTCGTCTTTAGAACAGATTTGTGCAGAAAGACCGACACGACGGTTGAATTCAGGAGTAACGTTGGAGCTAAAGTAGAAACAGGAGGAAGTTTCACTAACGTTGAGCTTTGGAAAAAGACAACGACAAAAGGTCCTGATCGTCTCCGTTAAATGCTGGCAAAGGGCGACTCTGAGGTTTATCGCTCGTGAAAATCCAGACTCACACGCGAGATGAAAAGCTCATGATGAAAACAAGGATCCAGAGCCCCCGAGGAGCTCCTGAACGCACCAGGTCTGCGGCTCACGTCCAACCAAGAGGTCGCATTGAATATCAACCAAATGGTCAAACTGGAGAAAACTAGGCACGACTTTCAGTCAATCCTTAAATATAATAATGTCAAATGCATTTGAACTCTTTTATCACTTTTATCCCAGATTTGTACCTCGTCCCAAATGAGGATTCTAAAGTAAGACCAGAGCAGTCCCTGGAGAACACTGGCTCAGACATTTACCAACGTCACTGCGGTCACTGCGGTCACGCCGTCCACGGAGGTCGCGACGGCGGTCACTGCGGTCACTGCGGTCACTGCGATCACGGAGGTCAGGTTCACTGCGAGGTCACGGAGGTCGCGGCGGTCACTGCGATCACGGAGGTCGCGGCGGTCACTGCGGTCACGGAGGTCGCGGCGGTCACTGCGATCACGGAGGTCGGCGGCGGTCACTGCGGTCACGGAGGTGGCGGCGGTCACTGCGGTCCGGCGGTCACTGCGGCACGTGGATCTTGGAATGGCGCTTTAAGTTGGACTTCCGGTTGAACCTCATGTTGCACTGTAAACAGAGGAAGGGCTTTTCCCCCGTGTGCGTGACCATGTGCGACTGGAGCGAGAACGGCCGGGTGAAGCACCGCGCGCACACTGGACAGCTGAAAGGTGCGTGTTTGGAGGCGCTCGGCGACGGGCCCGGCTGAAGCGCGTGGGCCGAGCGAGGGGAGCCGCCCCGTTTGGCCGCGCCCCTCGCCTCCGCCTTGGCCCGACTGTGCAGGGCCATGTGCAGCCGCAGAGTCTCTTTCTGAGAGAAGCGGCGCGTGCAGACCGGGCAGCTGAACGGCTTCTCGCCCGTGTGCACGGCGATGTGGCGCTTCAGGTTGTGCCTGTCCCGGAACTTCTTTTCGCAGAAGTTACACTGGTGTTTCTTGAGCGTTTCGTGCCCGTCGCCGGCGCAGAAGTCGCTCGTGCTCGCGGTGATCTCAGCCGCCGTCTTGTTGGTGGAGAAGTCTTCATATTTAAACTGAGAAAACAGAGCTCTGGCGCCCTCTGCCTGGACCGGGCTGAAGTGGTTTCCGTCGGGTTCTGGCTGAGGCTGAGTCGAGCTGTTGGTCTGACCGGCCCAGTCGTCGTCGTCGTCCGTTTGCTCTTCGGATTCGTTTTTTACAGAACAGGGGAACTCTTGGCTCGTGCTCTCGGAGTAATCCTTCACTTGGGCTGAGAAGTTTCCCGGCTCCAGACACAGACTCTGCCGCTGGGCATCTGCAGAAGAAGAAGACAAGCACAGAGTTGTTGTTGTTCCTGTCCGAGTCATAATTAGCCCTCATTAGAGAGTAAAGGCAGAGACAGGGCTTTGAACTGAGCACAAGACGATAAACTACAGCGATAAAGAGATTATGGGACTTGCACTTTCTTTCATTTAGAGCAAATGAAGTTTTAACATTAAAGATAAAGCTTGTTTTTTGTTACTGAAACAAATCCTGCTTCACTGAGATCGGCTCCTGTTCACCTGATGGACCATGGTGATGTTCTGTTTGTCAAACCAAGAGAAATGTTTGAAGTTTATCAGCGTTTCTCCAGTGTTCAGAGGTTTACTCATTTTTAAATGTAGTCATCTCCAAACTGAAGCGTGGTGTTAATGCTGCTCCCACAGCCTGGAACACTACAAACTGAAGCGTGGTGTTAATGCTGCTCCCGCAGCCTGGAACACACCAAACTGAAGCGTGGTGTTAATGCTGCTCCCGCAGCCTGGAACACTCCAAACTGAAGCGTTGTGTTCCTCTGAAGGACTTTCTCTATAAAACACTGAACATTAAAGGGTTAAAGGAGACAAGTTCTGCCAAATCACCTTTACTGAGCCTTTAACCTGGGTCCTCAGTCCCCCTAGCCCCGCCCACATCCCTGTAGACTTTGAGTGACACGTGTCGAGTTCTGAAACGTCACGTACAAAAATAACAGGTAAAAACAGGACAATCTGCTGCTTTTTACAGTGAAATGCAACGATGAAAAGGCGGGGCTTAGCAGTATGAAGAGGCGGGGCTTAGCAGCTCTGCAGTTTTGAACCGGAAGTCAGTGAATCTGTTCCATTACGTCGCCGTTTTAGGTCAATATTGAGACTTTACTTGAACAAAACGACAAAGCGCTTCCGTTTTGGTCGAATGTGACGTGTCGGGGAAATAAAGCAAGATAAAGCGCCGTACGTCTCCTTTAACCCGGATGAGGATCACAACCTAACGAGGCCAAAGCAACGGCAACAGCCTCCGTTACCATGGAAACCCGCCATGTTCGTTGCCGCTGCGCCAAACGAGCCTGACAAACAACACATTTATCACTCTAGAGCCAGAACACGTGGGGGAATAAAGAGTTTTAGCATCTTTCACAGCAGCGTTAGCATGAGCTCTGGGCGTGGCTTTCTGCGTCATGTTTCACGCAACATTTTGAGGACTTTACAACAGTTCAAAGACATCATATTGCAGTTTTAAATCGTTGATCGCCATGGCAACAGTCCTCATTTCATCCCCCGCAAACCCCACGGACAGGCCCGCGGCAAATTCACGGGTCTGTAAAGTAAAGATGAAGGTTGACCCGTGACAGCGCCACCTGCTGCCGGCGGCGGCTTCAACGGCGGCGTGTGAAAACGGCCTGACCTGCTTCGGTTTGGAGCTGCGGGCTCAGAACCGAGTCCAGGAGCTGCTGTTTCCTCTGATTCTCCTCTTTGGAGCGACACAGTTCCTCCTCATACTCCGCTATGGTTCTTTCCACCAGCGCAAAGATCTCCTCCGCAGCCGCAGTCAGACGCGCGTTCACCAGAGCTCTCAGCGTCACGCTCCTTTCACACATCTTACACTCTGTTTTTAGCTTTAGCTTTAGCCTTAGCTTGGAGCCCGACCTAGAGCTAAACCGGCGCGGGAAACAAAGACGGGCGCTTCCGTTGATGGGGTTCTGTGACGCGAGCGCCCTCTGCCGTTCGGAGCGAGGAAACGCGTCAGAACCGTAAAACGTACGCGGTGACGTGCGTTTCAGATGACGTCACAACATTCTACAGGCCAATCCGATCTTTTTCTCTTTTCTTTTTTCCCTTCTCTCTCTTTTCTGTCTTTCTTTTATTTATTTATTTATTTATTTATTATGATTGTATTTTTTTCTTAGATGTCGACAGAAGGACAGGTTTTTCTCTCTCTTTCCCTCCTTTTTTTTCATGATATAACATAAAAAAAGACATACATTGAGACGTAACAACTGCCAACCGCCATTAAAAGCAACAACAACAACAACAACAACAACAGTCATCTTTTTTGGAATTGCACTATTCTAAAACCTTTTTGGAAAGAACTGTTTACAGTTATTATAACATGTTTGGTTTTCATGACACAAATGTGGACTAAAATAAGAAAATGGCAATTTCATTTATATTGGCAAATTCTATTTTCATAAAAGTACATTTTCATCATCAGTATCCTTTTTTCCCACCAGTTCTTGTTAAACCCCTTGCGTTCCTTTGTTTGTTATAATAATTATTTGTAGTACAATGTGATCAATGGGGGATTCTTTATTATATTATCATCATTATTATTATTATTATTTCATTATATTAGCATTATTATTGTCATTATTATTATTATTATATCATCATCATTATTATTATTTATTTTATCATTATATTAGCATTATTATTGTCATATTATTATTTATCATTATTATTATTATTATTATTATTATTATTATCATTATATTATCATTATTATTTTCATTATTATTATTACTCATATATTAGCATTATTATTGTCATTATTATTATCATTATGATTTTTTATTATATCATTATATTATATATTATTATTATTATTAGTTCATTATTATTTATTATCATTTATTATTATTATTGTCATTATTATTATCATTATTATTGTCATTATTTTTTTTATTATTATCATTGTCATTTTTATTTATTATTATCATTATTTTATTATTCATTTAAAATATATTCTAAATGATATAAAGCGAGATACAAAATCATCCTCAACACAAATATATATGATAAAGTGAAAATAAAATAAATGAGTTAAAAGAGCCTCATAGATACATTGGAACATTTGTTAAACCGACAACACAAAACACACATTTGATTTCTCCAGTGTGTTAAAGCATTTATTTAGTCTGATTCGATTCAACATCGAATTGGACTCTTAGAAAACTCACTGGAACGTTTACGACAAAAGAAAGACGAATCCCGTGGTCATGGAGAAGAAGTCAGTGTGTTTGAGAAGTGTCAAATCGTTGGCATCACTTTTATCTGCACAAATGGCACAGACTTGAACACAAATAATAACACACTGATCCTTTATTCTCAGGGTGAAACGTAAAGTCGTGTGCAAAAGTCTCAGAGCTGCAACGATGATTGTTCAGAACACAAAAAGTCACACGATGAAGAGGGTTGACTCAGATGAAGCTGAAGAGATGCGTTTGAGGACCAGGAGACTTTGAGGACCAGGAGATGTTTGAGGACCCGGAGACGTTTGAGGCCCAGACGTTTGAGGCCCAGGAAGATGTCTGAGGCCAGAGAAGACGTTTGAGGCCCAGACGTTTGAGGCCCAGGAGATGTCTGAGCCCAGGAGACGTTTGAGGTCCAGACTTTGAGGCCCAGGAGATGTCTGAGGCCCAGAGACGTTTGAGGCCAGGAGACGTTTGAGGACCAGACATTTGAGGACCAGGAGACGTTTGAGATTGACCAGGAGACGTTTGAGGCCCAGGAGCCGTTTGGAGGACCAGGAGACGTTTGAGGACCAGAGACGATTTGAGGCCCAGACGTTTGAGGCCCAGACGTTTGAGACACAGGAGACTTGAGGACCAGGAGACGTTTTGAGGCCCAGGAGACGTTTGAGGACCAGGAGACGTTTGAGGCCCAGGAGACGTTTGAGGACCAGGAGACGTTTGAGGCCCAGGAGAGGAGAGACTTGAGATCAGGAGTACGTTTGAGGACCAGGAGACGTTGAGACCAGACATTGAGGACCAGACATTTGAGGACCAGGAGACGTTTGATGACCAGGAGCGTTTGAGGCCCAGGAGACGTTTTGAGGACCAGGAGACGTTTGGAGGACCAGGAGACTTTGAGCCCAGGAGACGAAGCTGCACCCTCAGTTTTGAGTCATGAACGTCCAAACAATCAGATCAACATTCGGACACATGACATCGCCAACATGTTGACACACCTCTGGACCACACCGCTCCTCCTGCTCCTCTTGCGGGCTCAGGACCGAGTCCAGGAGCTGCTGGTTCCTCTGGTTCTCCTCTTTGGAGCGACACATGTTCCTCCTCATTTTACTCCGCTATGGTTCTTTCCACCAGCGCAAAGATCTCCTCCGCAGCCGCAGTCAGACGCGCGTTCACCAGAGCTCTCAGCGTCACGCTCCTTTCACACATCTTACTCCTTCTTCTTCTCCTTCTTCTTCTTCGTTTGTCGAGGGGCTCTCAGCAGATTAGCTTCATTTCTTTCACACACTTTACAGTTTTTAGCTTTAGCTGTAGCTTAGCCTAGCATGTGGCTAAAAACAAAAACATCTTTTCGTCGTCGAGTTGAGACTGAACACCTGAAAGAGCTGCTCCTCCTGTTGAACTGGAGCTGGAAGGACTTTCCACTGCTGCAGTTTTCGTGGGTGAAATCTTAAATATATAATATTTACAGAAGTGGTAGAGGAGACCAAATGTACTCAAATAAGAGTCAAGTTACTCAGTAGTACTTTAGTTCGTCAGTAGTAGTATTAGTAGTAGTTGGACTTTGTTACTTTCACCGCTGGTTTAGATTCATGGTCAGAAACGTTCAGAATCTCTTTCACTTTTTTATCACATTTTTCAACTCGAAATCTGTTTTTCTCCTGTTTTTATTGTTATTTTGGGTCAGTTTCCTCTCTGCACAGTTAAACTTTGACCTGAGACATCAGACGTGTCCAGACTTTCCTTCTCCCATTGAATCCACTTCCTCCACAGACTTCTCTGGGACATGCTCCTCCCACAGAGACATGCTCCTCCTACAGAGACATGAAGATCAGGCCTTAAAGTGGCTCCAAACACACCAAACTGGACCAGAGTCTGTCAGAACCACACAAGGTTCTGACAGAACCACACAAGGTTCTGAGCCTCATTTATCACACGCTGAAGTCTGATGATTGAGGCCAATTTTCAGTCGGATCCGGTTTGGTCTCAAACTCAATCAGAAATCCAAAATCCGCTCTGTAAATGTTTTTGTGTCTAATATTTTACATCATTTAAACCGGCTCTGTCCATTTTGCACATTTAAACGTCCCAAATATGAGACGTTTGGGCCGTTTTTACACAGGAAATGCCTGATTTCTGGACTGGAGCTTCACACTGCTCTGCACACTGAGGTTTTCTCCTGTGCACCTGCAGGGTCTGGTCTCCGTCTGCACTTCAGGAACAGAAGCACCAGTCTGAAGTCGCATTATTGATTTACAACTGTCAGTTTTATCAAATCCACTCCAAACACAATCGACACAATAACACGAAGTAAAAGGAATGAGATCTGTTAAAACATTTAATAAACACAGACACAGCAGAAGAAGAAGAAGAAGAAGAAGAAGAGGCTTTGCTCACATTCACGACACAAACGGCCACAATAACAAAGACTCCATGAAGTGCTTTATCTGAACGAGCTCGTCTTGACTTTAGGCCGACGTTTGTCTCCCAAAGAAGCTTCACGTTTAAAGAGAGAACGTGTTTAAAGAGGATCAAGATCGTGTAATGAGTAAAGGTGAGACGAACCAAATCAAAGGTGTAAATCTGTGACTGAAGCGTCTACAGAGAGAACATTTATGAATAA
Organism: Chaenogobius annularis; assembly: GCA_015082035.1. NCBI lineage: Eukaryota > Metazoa > Chordata > Actinopteri > Gobiiformes > Gobiidae > Chaenogobius > Chaenogobius annularis. The sequence continues at coordinate 379,034 of BJKM01000443.1, read as the reverse complement.
AGTGTTTTGTGATTGAAATGCAAAAATAGTTTGGTCTTTTTTTAACGACCGATTGTTTGTCGACACTTCGCGATTGTTCGGAGGAATCGTGCTTTAAAAGAAAAGACGCGACTCTTTTAAGTCACACAACGCCGACTCGAGAGGATGATTTCACAGGCGAAACACTTGGACCACACTGGACTGTACAAACTTTATAAACCCTTGGAAACGCTCCGTCTCAGAACGTCTCAGAACGTTCCAGATTCCAGAATGGAGGAGTTCAAGTGCGTCATATTTGTGTGGATGAAAGTAAAACTATTGTGTGTCCACATTTCTGTGCGTGTGTGTCCAGTAAAAGTCGAAGCGTGTGTCAGAATGTGTGTTAAAGCAGCTCTGATGTCACAGCGCCCCCTGGAGGACGCTCACACCATGTTCCGCAGAGTTAAACAGACTTCAAATGTCCCGTAGTATCCCTTTACACGTGCTGCCTATGCGTTTCCTTTGGCGTGGACCTTCAGGTGATACTTCAGGTTGCTCTGGTACCTGAACTCCGCGTGGCACTCCGAGCAGCTGAATGGTCTCTCGCCTGTGTGTACTCTCATGTGATCTTTGAGGTAGTCCTTCTGCCTGAAGCCTTTGTGGCAGACTGTGCAGCTGAAAGGTTTGTCGGTGCTGTGCGTGCGGACGTGCTCGCTCAGTTTCCCGCTCCTGGAGAAGCCGCGCCCGCAGACGGGGCACGTGTACGGCTTCTCCCCCGTGTGCGTCCGGATGTGTTCGGTCAGACGGTGTTTCTGAGTGAATTTGGCCCCGCAATCTGGACAACTGAAAGGTTTCTCCTCGGTGTGAATCCTCATATGAACTTTAAGATTAAATTTAAGTGTAAAAGTTTTGTTACAGACTGAACAGCTGTAGGGTTTCTCTCCAGAGTGAACTCTGGTGTGTCGCAGTAGATCCTGTTTCGTTCTACATTTCTTTCTGCAGAAAGGACATTCTTTTGGGTTCGTTTCACACTCAAACTCAGTTCCTGCTCCTCCTGCTCCTCCTCCTCCTCCTCCTGCTCCTCCTCCTCCTGCTCCTCCTCCTCCTCCAGTCCCTGCTCCGTGCCCCTCTGTGACAGTGGCTCTGCTCTCTGCTCCACACTTGTATTTGCTGAATAGACTGAGTTGTGTGCAGCTGTACTTGTGTCTTTTATCTGGACTTGGTTGTGGTGGTCTCCATCAGCCTCTGTCTCCATCTGTGCAGTTGAACTTGTGGCTGGAGGTTCCCAGTCTTCATCATTGTCAGTTTGTTCCTCAGTCTCTGAGTGTAAATGTCCATGTGGGTCTAAGCTGATGTCTGCTCCTGCTCCTCCACAGTGCTCTCCCTGTGTCAACTCTCTGCCTGCATTTGTCTTTGTTGAAAGCAAACTTTGTCTTTGTTGAAGCAGTGAGGACTGCTCTTCACTCTTCACACACACAGCAGTGAACTCTGGGAGCTGCTCTTCCTCCTGTTTCAGCACATGTTCCTCTGGTTCCTCTTTAATCCGTGCAGTCTCGGGGACTTCCTGGTTGTGACTCGCATCATGAATGAACCAGTGACTCTGGACACCTGCAGGAGAGGATAAAGAGAGAACACCATTAAATCAGTTTCTCTGCAGTGTCTGACTGAGCTCTGTCACATGATCAAACTGAAATGTGCTTCTTTGATGTGATGCAACTTCAAAACCAATATTCTGTTTCCAGAATCTGGATCAGCTGTGGATTCATCGAGCCATGTTAAACTCCTCCTCGTTTCTAAAGCCTCAGTGGAACATGATGTGACGTACAAACTGGATTAAGCTCAGACACATGCGAGTGTCCTCCAGGGGGCGCTGTCACCTGTGAGTGACATCAGAGCTGATTTATACATTTAACACTGGATTTTACTGCACATTGTACACACACTCAGACTAATCAAAGTAACAGTTTGACTTTTATCTGCGGATCAGAGCTGAAGAATCAAACTGTTGAACACATTTGAACCAAATAAAAAGGTATAAATCAGTGACTGAAGGTTTAACTGACTGAATATTTACAAGTGTTTTATTATTTATGTATTTATTAAACTCTTTCTTCTGTTCTTCTTTGACACGTTGATGTAATTATGCCTCTGTCTTTGTTGTAAAAGGTTTTTATGTGTTTTAGAGTTTAGTCCAGACAAACTACAACATTAGAGAAATACAACTATGCTTTGAGTGAGTGACTGGCCGTGAGGTGGGCTCATTTCGCCCCCTTGTGTCAGTTTGGACACTTTGAGGACCCTCTGAACCCAGATCCTGCTCCTCCCGAACAAACGCACGGAAACAGCCGGATTCAGCCTTTAACGGGAGAAAGCTGAAGCCTGAAGCCTCACGTGCACACGTACACACGCACGTAACGAGAGAGCGCGCGTGGGACTGACGCACGCACGTGACCACAGAGCGCGCGTGGGACTGACGCACGTACGTACCCGCTGCAGGTTTGAGCTCCGGATCCGCGCTCATTTCCCCGGATCTCTGCTGCCTTTGTGCCTCTGCGCCGCGCACCGGAGTCACCACAGAACCCCGCAGCCCCGTGTCACGTGCCGCGCGGAAGTGCTCCGTGCGCTTCCGCCGTGACAGAGCTCGTGCACACAGCGCCCCCTCGTGACAAAAGTTTAATGTAGTGAGTGTATTGAGCGCACATGAACCTTTAGAACAGGGGGTCCACACTTACACGGAGCAGGGGGCCGCACACAAGCCGACAATGAAGTGAATCATTCGGAATGTTGCATTTGACCTCGTTTCGATGACACACCTGTAATTGGCTTGGTATAACATCCACATGCTTGAATGTTTCCAATTTTACAGTAAAAAGTACGACTTTTTGTTCTTTGGACCAACTTAGCATGAAGCTGGAGGGCCACATTTGGCCCCCGGGCCATAGCTTGGACATGCCTGCTTTAGAATCTACACGACACGTGACAACAGAAGCATCACGTGGCACATGAGGCTGTTCTGTTCTCTTATGCAGGGGCGTGGACATGGGGGGCCGGACAGGGCCATGGCTCCTACAGGGGAGGCCCCAAAGACTGGGGGGTCTGGGGGTCCTGATGTAGTGCAACAATTGTCGCTCGGATGTATTGCTAAACTGACATTATCGTGACGTAAGTCCAGTATCGTGAATTTGTTTTAACATTTATTTAACCAGGTGAGAACAAATTGAGGTCGAGACCTCCTTTTCACGCTTGACAAAACACTTCAAACACAAAGAAGAGACATTTCAGAACAAAGGAAAACGCTCATGCACTTTGTTTTGAAATACTTTCTTTGTTATTGCTGTAAATAAATACTTGAACTCCTGAGAAAATCAGAGTTCATATTTGGTCCAGATCCTTTGTTTACAGTTCCACAGGTCAAACGTCTCCTGTGGTTCTGGACCAGGTCTGCACACACTGCAGCAGGGTTCTGGCCCACTCCTCCACAGATCTCTAGATCTGTCAGGTTTCAGGGCTGTTGCTGAGCAACACAGACTTTCATCTCGTTCCAAAGATGTTCTATTGGAGTGAGGTCTGGAGACTGGCTCCACTCCAGAACCTTTTAGATGCTTCTTACAGAACCACTCCTTGGTTCTCCTGGCCGTGTGCTTCAGGTCATTGTCATGTTGGAAAACCCGGCCACGCCCCATCTTCAATGCTCTGACTCTGTAGTGTATCACCGATAGTAACCTTTGAACTTGTGGTCCCAGCTCTCTTCAGGTCCTTGACCAGCTCCTCCTGTAGTTCTGGGCTGATTCCTCACCTTTCTTCTCATGATTGAGACCCTCGAGGAGAGATGTTTCATGGAGCTCCAGTCCGAGGGAGAGTGACATCATCTTTTAGCCTCTTCCATGTTTTCTTTAAACAGCTAACGAGCTCAAACAGGGTCTGCTCATTTAGATGAATAAGTGGAGCAGAGGTGGACCTTTTAAAGGCAGACTAACAGCTCTGATTGGCAGATGTTCAAATACTTATTTACAGAAATAACAAACAAATTATTTATAATCATCATACAAAGTGATTTACTGATTTTTTTCTTGGTTCTGTCTCTCACAGTGGAAATCAGAATCAGAATCAGAAAAGGATGAATAAAATTCACAAACAGGAACTTGTCTCGGCGTTAAAGGTGCAACATGAAACACTGAGCAAATAATAAAACAACATATATTCAATCCAAAGGGCATTAAGAGACAAGTTCAAATTACTATAGAATAAAATAAAAATAAAAATAGGCATTACTATGTACACAAGATTACAGTTACATTTACAGTTGTAGTGTCGGTGTAATCCTCATTCGTCCAGCAGTGTTCCATTGTAGAAAAAGATTGTTGTTTCATCTGGACTCTGTTTTTAGAAAAAAAAACGAAATGTGTGGACTCTCATCCAAGAGTCATTCTCAATCTGAGAACTCCCGTTTATATCCTACTCTGTGAAAGCCCTGCCCACAGGGCGGGACCTCCTGATAATGGCCCATTGAAACTTAACTGGGATGGGCCTATTGTTCTATTGTTCCCGGCGAAGGATTTAGACCCAACATCGGTTCCTACTCCCCTGCAGTGACAGGCCCGGCTACACACCCCTACCCCCCCCCCCCCTCACCTTTCATCTGGTCCATCACCCAAACTCTCCAAGGCGCTCTCCCCGTCCATCCCCAGAGCTGGTGTCTCCCACAGCTAGGGTCTCAGCGTGGTCGGGACTTATAGTCATAATAAAAATCAAAACAACCTGGGGCTGTAGAAGCATTTCTGTAAAAAAGTACCAGGAAATAAAGAGTTGAACAGAGTTTGCCGTTCTCAAAAAGTGGATCTTTATTTATTCGTGCACAGTAAATAATCACTGTCCGTAACAAAGGAATCTGTCCCTCAACTCCAGAACAATGACAGCACACATCCTTGTAAAGGCAGTAACATACACGGACACGTGCGCACATCATTACAATGATAAAAGAGACCAAAACAACCCTCAAGGATCTGACCCCGCCCCCAAGCTCTGTCCTGACCCACGACTGGCAGGAGACAAGATAACGTTATCTGCAAACACTAACAATATACATAGAATTGTTTTGATACAGGGCCCTGTGTAAAAACAGCCCCCCCTAGTGCTATCTCTGTAATCACACATCACACAGATGGGAAAACAAAAACGCGAGTCAGGCGGACCAATCTGAGAAATTAGATTCATATTCCCTTTGATTTTAACTGAAACATGGCTTTGACAAAAAATTTAGTTCCAATAGGATCTGCCCCACCCAACTTCAAGTTTGACGAGAAAACAAAAAGGGAGGAGGTGTGTGTGCTTATGTTAGAGATGAAATAGTTCCCCACAGGTTGTCCTTTGGGGTGTTTTCAAAACATTTGAGTACGAAGCCTTTAAAATGGAGCTAAAACAGTCTCCATCCATTCTCTTCATTGTTTTATACAAGCCTCCTCAGCACTGCCAAAGTTTTATTGATGATTTTACTGAGATGTTTCAGTCGTATGCACAGACTTTGATGGTTTGGTCAGAACGGGTGATTTCAATGTTCATGTTGATAAAAATCTGTGACAGAAACGCTTAAGAGTCTCCCTCCTCCAGGTCCTCACACATGTCCTCCTTGACTCTGGTCTCTGGGCTGGACTCGGTCTCCCTCTTCCAGGTCCTCACGTGTTCCTCCTTGACTCTGGACTCTGGCTGGACTCCGTCTCCCTCTTCCAGGTCCTCACGTGTTTCCTCCTTGACTCTGATCTGGCTGACTCGGTCTCCCTCACTTCCAGGTCCTACGTGTTCCTCCTTGACTCTGGACTCTGGGCTGGACTCCGGTCTCCCTCTTCCAGGTCTCACGTGTTCCTCCTTGACTCTGGACTCTGGGCTGGACTTTGTGGGGACAGATCTTCTTCCTCATCTTGAGGTGTTGAATGTGTTTTCATGTGTGCTTTAAGTGTGCACAAGCGACTGACTACTCTCCCACAGACTGAACAACTGTAAGGCATCTCTCCAGTGTAAACTTGCACTTGTCTCTCGATAGAATGTTTTTGGTTTCTCGTTTCCTTACGGGGTGAAAAACTCTCTTCGATGTGAGTTTTCATGTGTCTTTTCAGATCCCACTTGAAGACAAATTGTTTGCCACAGATTGAACAGCACATTTCGGCGTGAGCTTTCACATGTAGATTGAAATAATTAATTCGAGCAAATGTTTTCTTACAAATTGAGCAACTGTAAGGCCTCTGCCCTGAGTGTATCATCATATGAGCACTGAGCTTATCCCTTTGAGAAAATGATTTTTCACAGAGTGTGCAGCCGTAGGGTTTTTCTCCAGTGTGAGTCATTATATGCTTGTTCAGGGCTGATTTGGCTCGAAATTCTTTCTCACAAGTTGAACAACTGTAAGGTTTTTCCCCAGTGTGAGTCATTATATGACTCTTCAGGGCTGATTTGGCTCGAAATACTTTCTCACAGGCTGAACAAACTGTACGTTTTTTCTCCAGTGTGGATTTTTGTGTGTTTTCTGAGAGCAGAACGTTCTGTGAACATTTTCCCACAGAGTGAGCAGCTGTAAGGTTTCTCGCCAGTGTGGATTCTTATGTGTCTTCGCAGGGTTGTGCCTTCTGCAAACATTTTCTCACAATATGAGCAACTGTAAGGTTTCTCTCCTGTGTGAGTTTTCATATGTGCCTTAAGAGTCCCATTATAGGGAAATGTTTTCTCACAAACTGAACAACTGTAAGGTCTCTCTCCTGTGTGAACTCTGTTGTGTCTTTTTAATATTCGTCTACATGTAAAGCTCTTCTTACAAACAGAACACTCATATTTCTTGTCCCCCGCTCCTCCAGTTCCGGACCCGTGCCCCTCTGTGACAGCGGCTCTGCTCTCTGCTCCTCCTCTTCCTCCTCTTTTGCCTCCTCCCGCTGCTGCTCCTCTTCCTCTTCCTCCTCCTCCAGTCCCTGCTCCATGTCCCTCTGTGACAGTGGTTCTGCTCTCTGCTCCTCCTCTTCCTCCTCTTTTGCCTCCTCCCGCTGCTGCTCCTCTTCCTCTTCCTCCTCTTGCTCCTCCTCCAGTCCCTGCTCCGTGCCCCTCTGTGACAGTGGCTCTGCTCTCTGCTCCACACTTGTATTTGCTGAATAGACCTGAGTTGTGTGCAGCTGTACTTGTGTCTTTATCTGGACTGGTTGTGTGGTCTCCATCAGCCTCTGTCTCCATCTGTGCAGTTGCTAGTGCTGGCTGAAGGTTCCCAGTCTTCATCATTGTCAGAAGAGTTCTCAGTTTGATCACAGTCAGTGTCAGAAGAGTTCTCGGTTTGTGCCTCAGTCTCCGAGTGTAAATGTCCATGTGGGTCTAAGCTGATGTCTGCTCCTGCTCCTCCACCAAGTGCTCTCCCTGTGTCAACTCTCTGTGCTCACTTGTTCTTTGTTGAAGCAGTGAGGACTGCTCTTCACTCTTCACACACACAGCAATGAAGGTCTGGGAGCTGCTCTCCTCGCTGTTTCACCAAATGTTCCTCTGGTTCCTCTTTAATCTGTGCAGTCTCTAGAGTTTCCTGGTTGTGACTCGCATCATGAATGAACCAGTGACTCTGGACACCTGCAGGAGAGGATAAAACAACACAACCATTAAATCAAAAACATTCTAAATTCCATCCTGTTCCAAAGTTGAAGTGGAACTGAACTGGGATAACTGAAACTGGGATAACTTCAGATATAAAATAAGAGAACCTGTATATGTCTCACACTGAGGAAATTCTAGTGTTGCAACTAATAAAAATTCAAACCAACCCGGGCCCTGTGTTAAAAACAGCCTCCCCTAGTGCCATTTCTGTAGTCACATCACACAGATGGGAAAACAAAATGCAAGTCAGACTGCCCAATCTGGGAAATTTGATTCATATTCCCTGTAAAAAGATAACGCCCAGTCTCACTGAAACTAGTCTGAAACTTGCTGTGCTAAATGTCAGATCCTTATGTAAACAAATCATTCTTAATTAATCATTTTATTTCTTCTTATAAATCTTGATTTTATGTTTTTAACTGAAACATAGCTTGACAAAAAACACAGGAAATTTAGTTCTAATAGAATCTGCCTCCACCCAACTTTATGTTTGAATCTGAAACACGAGAAAACAAAAAGGGAGGAGAGTGTGTGTGCTTTTGTTAGAGATGAAATAGTTCCCCACAGGTTGCCTTTGGGGTGTTTTCAACATTTGAGTATGTAGCCTTTTTAAAATTGAGCTAAACAGTCTCCATCCATTCTCTTCATTGTTTTATACAAGCCTCCTCAGCACTGCCAAAGTTTTATTGATGATTTTACTGAGATGCTTTCAGTCGTATGCACAGACTTTGATGGTTTGGTCAGAACGGGTGATTCAATGTTCATGTTGATAATATTTGTGACAGAAACGCTAAAGAGCTTCATGCTGTTCCTTGAATCCTTTGGTTTACTCAGCAGAGTGCCCCACCCACAGCAGAGTGCCCACCCCACAGCAGATGCCCCACCCACAGCAGAGTGGCCCCACCCACAGCAGAGTGGCCCCACCCACAGCAGAGTGGCCCCACCCACAGCAGAGGGCACACTCTAGATCTTCTAATTACAAAAGGGGTTAATATTTCAAACGTCAATGTGGTCGATGTTGGGCACAAGGCGTCACCCACACATGACTCAGTCCTGGCATCCACTGCGCTGGCACAGGCACAAGGCGTCACCCACACATGACTCCAGTCCTGGCATCACTGCGCTGGCACAGCACAAGGCGTCACCCACACATGACTCCAGTCCTGCATCCACTGCGCTGGCACAGGCACAAGCGTCACCCACACATGACTACGGTTCCTGCATCACTGTCTGCACAGCACAAGGCGTCACCCACACAATGACTACTCTGGCATCACTGTCACTGGCACAAGGCGTCACCCACACATGACTCCAGTCCTGGCATCACTGCACTGCACAAGCGTCACCCACACATGACTCAGTCACTGGCATCACTGCACTGAACAAGGGTCACCCACACATGACTCCAGTCCTGCATCACTGCACTGGCACAGGCACACAAGGCGTCACCCACACATGACTCCAGTCCTGGCATCACTGCAGCTGGCACAGGCACAAGGCGTCACCCACACATGACTCCAGTCCTGGCACTCACTGCACTGCTGGCACAGGCACAAGGCGTCACCCACACATGACTCCAGTCCTGGCATCACTGCACTGGCACAGGCACAAGGCGTCACCCACACATGACTCCAGTCCTGCATCACTGCGCTGGCACAGGCCACAAGGCGTCACCCACACATGATTCAGTCCTGCATCCTGCACTGCACAGGCACAAGGCGCACCCACACATGACTCCAGTCCTGCATCACGCGCTGGCACAGGCACAAGCGTCACCCACACATGACTCAGTCCTGGCATCACTGCGCTGGCACAGGACAAGCGTCACCCACACATGACTACGGTCCCTGGCATCACTGCACTGGCACAGGTACAAGGCGTCACCCACACATGACTCCAGTCCTGGCATCACTGCGCTGTGCACAGGCACAAGGCGTCACCCACACATGACTACGTCCTGGCATCACTGCGCTGGCACAGCACAAGCGTCACCCACACATGACTACGGTCCTGCATCACTGCGCTGGCACAGGCACAAGGCGTCACCCACACATGACTACGGTCCTGGCATCACTGCTCTGGCACAGGTACAGGCGTCACCCACACATGACTACGGTCCTGGCATCACTGCGCTGGCATATTAAAAATGTTGCTTATGGTTTTTAAGTCTTAGGGTTTAAATGCTCTGGCGCATTTCAATTTAGGCATTTTTATAGTTTAAATCCTTTGATTTAAACTTATAAATGAATTAAGAGTCCAATTTTTCAAGGTCTTTCTTTGGTTCTTTGAAGTGAAAAAAGGGGAATAGTTTTCACCCACCGAAATATTTAGAAGAGTGCGTTTGCCATTGAAATGGAAGGCCGTCCGTAAGAGAATTTCAGTTTTTGATCCATTCAGTTTGTATCCAGACATTGGACAAATATTATGAAGGAAATTTTAGGTATGTACATTTCCGGTTTAGTTAAATATAATAGAACATCATCCGTGTAGCAGGAAAATATGCGTGTTGTCTTGTCAATTTTAACACCATGAATTGTCTACTATTTTGGGCCAATGGTCCAAGTACAAAGCAAACAGGAGAGGGGACCAAGCACAACCCTGTGTCACCCCTCTTTCCAGAGCCAGTGGGTCAGTTGAGTGACTATTATTAAGCTTTCTTGATGTTGGACTATCGTAAAGTGTCGATATTCTTTATTAAAATCTATTTGTTCATCACTTTCAATAAATAAAGATCATTTCATGTTGTCCAGAGTCTGTTGTTTGTTAATAAATCCGGTCTGATCATTGTGAATTAAGTTTGGGAGGATTTGTTCCATTCTCTGTGACATAATTGAGGTGTATAAACGATAGTCCACATTCAGAATAGAAATGGGTCTATATGAGGCACAGTCACGGCTTCTTTCCAACTCAGAAGAGCCCAGTTAAACGCCCCACATGTGCTTCCTTCACAGCTTCTCACCGCTCTGAGGAGGACGCATCGCTCCGCGGAGACACATTTTTTAATCTCTTAATTGCGCCGTACAACCAAGACTTATCTCAGCAACATTTTATTTTGCTCTTCGGTCTTAACGGGGAAACTGAGAGTGTCCAGGAAAGACTTTATTTCATCTTCTTTAGCTCCTGAGAATTGAGAGAAATAATTTGTACTTCAAATGAGGATTAAATTGAGTCTTGTTTGGTTAAAATGACGGTCCAAAGACATGCACACGGCCCGGGCACCGCTATTTGGTTCCAAGTCGTAACTGACCGAAAAAGTCCAGGTTCTTGGCTTTAGATATATCGGCATCGATGAGCAAACACGACACAAAGAAACAGCGCCGACTTCAGACCAACAGAACGTTTTAACTTTAGTCCTCCGAGGCCAAAGCGCTTTGCACGATCTTACCATTGAGACTGGGCCCCTGCCCAAGGCCCAAAGTCACTGGGAGAGGCTCCAGTCAACACGGGAATGGGAACAAGCGGGCCAGTCCAGTGTAGAACACAAAGATTCAGGTTCTATGAGTGCCAGGATGTTTCAGTCCAAGAATGAATCACACAAAGGCCATTGATATTTGCAGCCGAGATAAATGAAAGTCTTTAACGGGAGAAAGCTGAAGCCACGTGCACACACACGTGCGCACACACACGTGCACACACACACGTGCACACACACACACACACGCGCACACACACACACACGTGCGCGCACACACACACACACACACACACACGTGCGCGCACACACACACGTGCGCGCACACACACACACACGTGCGCGCACACACACACGTGCGCGCACACACACGTGCGCGCACACACACGCACGTACACACACACGTGCGCACACACATGTGCACACACGTACACACACGTACACACACGTACACACACGTGCACACACACATGTGGCACACACACACGTGCACACACAGTACACACACACGTGCACACACCACGTGCACACACACACGTACACACACGTACACACACGTGCACACACGTACACCACACGTGCCACACACGTGCACACACGTGCACACACACACACACACGCGCATACACACGTACACACGCGCATACACACGTACACACACGCATACACACGTACATACACGTACACACGTACACACGTACACACGTGCACACACACGTACACGCACACGTACACGCACACGTAACGAGAGAGCGCGTGGGACTGACAAACGCACGTAACCACAGAGCGCGCGTGGGACTGACGCACGTACGTACCCGCTGCAGGTTTGACCTCCGGATCCTCGCTCATTTCCCTGGATCTCTGCTGCCTTTGTGCCTCTGCGCCGCGCACCGGAGTCACGACGAAATCCAGCAGCCCCGTGTCACGTGCCACGCGGAAGTGCTCCGTGCGCTTCCGCCCTGACAGCGCTCGTGCTCACAGCGCCCCCTCGTGACAAGAGTTTAATGTAGCGAGTGTATTGAGCGGACATGAACCTTTAGCATCTACACGACACGTGACAACAGAAGCATCACGTGGCACGTGAGGTTCTCTGATGCAGGGGCGTGGACAAGGGGGGCCGGACAGGGCCACGGCTCCTACAGGGGAGGCCCCAGCTTCAGGCGTGGTCTGTAACCTCGCTCACAAGCTAATGATGCTACCGTGGCTAACGCACTCCTCGAGGGACGCTCGGAAGGAGAACGCCCCCTTGGGATGGAGGAGGGGACACAACAGCTGTTTTTACTCTATCAAAGCAGAACTAAGTCACTTTAGCGTTAGAGCGCCCCCTGCAGCTCTTTGTGAAAATAAGCACTATGTAAACACAGACACAAACTTTTTTATCTTCGTTTTTTATTAAAGTAAAAAAGTATGTCTACAGTTTTCATGTGTTTATTTAGAGTCCCATTTTGGGCAAATGTTTTCTTACAAACTGAACAACTGTAAGGTCTATCTCCCACGTGAACTCTGTTGTGTCTTTTTAATTGATGTCTACATGTAAAGCTCTTCTTACAAACGGAGCACTCATATTTCTTGTCCCGTGCTCCTCCTCCTCCTCCTCCTCCAGCTGCTCCTCCTCCTCCTGCTGCTCCTCCTCCTCCTCCTCCTCCAGCTGCTCCTCCTCCTCCAGCTGCTCCTCCTGCTCCTCCTGCTCCTCCTCCTCCTCCTGCTGCTCCTGCTGCCTCTCCTGCTCCTCCTCCTCCTCCTCCTGCTCCTCCTCCTCCTGCTCCTCCTCCTCCTGCTCCTCCTCCTCCTGCCTCCTCCTCCTCCTCCTCCTCCTCCTCCTCCTCCACCTCCTCCTCTTGCCCCTCCTCCTCCTCCTCCTCCTTCCTCCTCCTCCTCCTCCTCCTCCTCCTCCTCGCCCCTCTGTGACAGTGGCTCTGCTCTCTGCTCCACACTTGTATTTGCTGAATAGACCTGAGTTGTGTGCAGCTGTACTTGTGTCTTTTATCTGGACTTGGTTGTGGTGGTCTCCATCAGCCTCTGTCTCCATCTGTGCAGTTGAACTTGTGGCTGGAGGTTCCCAGTCTTCATCATTGTCAGTTTGTTCCTCAGTCTCTGAGTGTAAATGTCCATGTGGGTCTAAGCTGATGTCTGCTCCTGCTCCTCCACAGTGCTCTCCCTGTGTCAACTCTCTGTGCTCACTTTGTCTTTGTTGAAGCAGTGAGGACTGCTCTTCACTCTTCACACACACAGCAGTGAACTCTGGGAGCTGCTCTTCCTCCTGTTGGAGCCTGTGTTCCTCTGGTTCCTCTTTAATCTGTGCAGTCTCTAGAGTTTCCTGGTTGTGACTCGCATCATGAATGAACCAGTGACTCTGGACACCTGCAGGAGAGGATAAACACAACACACCATTAATCAAAAACATTCTAAATTCCATCCACAGAATCAGAAAAGGTTGATTTCCATTGTCAATGAAGGAAATTCACAAACATATGAACTTGTTTCAGCGTTAAGGTGCAACATTCAACGATGAACAATAATAAAAACAACATATGAAATAAAAGTAGGCTTACTCTGTACACAAGAATGTACAGTTAAATTGACAGATGTAGTGCAGATCCTGTTCCCAAAGTGGAACATAGTGTGATGTCACTGGTGAAACTGCGATAACTTAAGAATATAAGAATATAAGAGAACCTGTATTTGTCCCACAGTGAGGAAATCCCAATGTTGCAACGCACATTTTAAGAACAGCAGGGAAATAGAAACATGCAAAAAACCAAAAAAAGATGATTAACTTTAAAAATAGACTTAGCAAAAAAAACCACATGAGATACAGATCAAACCCTTATGTAGAGTCAGGGGCGGCGACCATGACCATGTTCAGCGCAGCACGAACAGAAGCATTGGCAGGTAAAGTGCGTCAGTAAGTATTGCACCAGAGATGACCTTATGTCACACAAGGGTTCAGGACTAAAGGGGCGCGCTCACACAAAGCGTCAAAATGCACCAGACGCCTTCAAATTCGAGCAGATTCATAGCTCCTTGGACACACGTTTGACTGATCGCGCCCCGTGGCTTCATAATGCGGCTGTAAACTGACTCTTAAACCTCCATTTCTGTTTAAAGAGGGAGTCTCCTTTTTAACAAAGATGGCCTCCTTCACTCCTCCTTCACTCCTTCACTCCTCCTTCACTCCTCCTTCACTCCTCTTTCAAACCATCTCTTCTTCTGCTCAGAACCTTCTCCTCACTGTCTTCAATAGAGTGGTTTGTGGCTTTGAGATGAAGATGCACAGCGCTCTGTGGTCCTGAACTCGAGTGTCTTCTGTGTTGATAAAGCCTCTTGTGCAGTGGCTGTTTAGTCTCACTATGTGGCGCTCTTTACAACTTTCTTCACTGCATTGAAGCTGTAAAACAGCTGCAGTACATCCAGAACGCTGCTGCTCGGGTCCTGACTAGAACCAGGAAGTACGATCACATTAGTCCTGTGCTCAGGTCTCTGCACTGCCCCCTGTGGCTCAGAGAATAGACTTCAAAGCAGCTCTGCTTGTATACAAGTCTCTCCACGGCCTAGCACCAAAGTACATCTCGGACATGTTAGTGCCATATGAACCATCTCGGACTCTGAGGACCTCAGGGACCGGCCTCCTGCTGGTGCCCAGAGTCAGGACTAAACATTGGGAATCTGCGTTTCAGTTTTATGCAGCTAAAATCTGGAACCAGTTTCCTGAGGATGTGAGACAGGTTCTACTCTGGCAATGTTCAAATCTAAACTAAAAACTGTTTTGTTTGGCTGTGCATATGACTGAAATGCTTTTCTTTGCACTCTTCTCTTTTATGTCTTGAACTAAGATTGTGATTTCTGCCATGTCTTTGTGATTTTAATGCATTTCTTCCTGTTGTGTGAAGCACTTTGAATTGCCTTGTGTACGAATTGTGCTCTACAAATAAAACTTGCCTTGCCATTGGACAGAATACACTACATTGCTCTGTTTCACGTCTGTTTCTGTCACGTCTTAACTTAAGGCTGAACCAGGTTTGTCTTAACGTGTTCCTGGTTTGAAATAAAACAGGGACTTCGTTCTGTCTAAAAATCCTTTGCAGTTTTTCAGTCCATAGACATAAGGGACAGAGACATAAGGGACAGAGACTCCATGTCTTCTTCTTTCCCCTTTGTACTTTTACGCAGACGACACTCAGATCTATGTTTCCATGACGACAGGTGAATATGGACCAGTGGATTCACTCTGTCACTGCATCCAACAGATCAGTGTGTGGATGAAGAAAATCACCAGACCTGATGTCACCTTGCAAAACGACCCCCCCCCCCCTCGCTCTCCCCCACACAAAATGCTAAATCCACCAGGAGCCCTGATAGTGCTGCTCAAAGACTGGCTCCTCTCAGGTGTGATCTAACCCCAGGGGTCCAGGATGGGCCTCTTTGCATATGCCTCACCTGCCGCTAGGGCATTGTCTTTAACAGAAACCAGACAGCCAAAGTCTGAATGCAATCAACAAAAACCCACCCTGTTCCTGTACTTAGCATCCGGCCCATCGAACCAATGATATTCGAGTATGTACTGTCATGTGACTTGTTCAAACTGTTTTCCATAAAAAGACACGGGATCCCTTTGTGGGGGCCGAAGTCCTGGAAGGGAGAGACAACTTGTATCAGGGAGAGATGAATTCAGGATTTACACTGAATTAAACCGTTCACTTTGAGACAACTCTGTCCGATCGTTTAGTTCATTTCACTGAAGTTTTCCACGACAACTCAGACAAGACTGAAATCCTGGTCTTTGGCCCACAGGAACAAAGAGAAAGTGTTAACAGTCTCCACCAGAGTCTCCTCCAGAGTCTCCTCCAGAGTCTCCTCCAGAGTCTCCTCCAGAGCAGAGTCTCGCTCTAACTTAACCGTAAACTTGTGTACATAGCAATGCCTATTTTTATTTTTATTTATACTATAGTAATTTTAAATTGTCCCTTAAATGCCCTTTTGTTTGATTGAATATATGTTGTTTTATTATTGCTCAGTGTTTTATGTTGCACCTTAACGCCGAGACAAGTTCCTGTTTGTGAAGTTTGTTCATTGACAATGGCAATAAAACTTTCTGATTCTAAAACCTGCAAATCAAGTTAGAAATCTGGGGGGGGGGGTAATAATGGACTCAGACTTGAATTTTAACAGCCACGTCAGATCAATCACATCAGCAGCTTTTTACCATCTAAAAAACATTGCCAAAATCAAAAGTCTAGTGTCTAAACCAGACCTGGAGAGACTTATCCATGCGTTTGTCTCTAGTAGATTAGACTACTGTAACGCCTGCCACTGTAACGGCCTGCTCACTGGCCTCTCCAAACGAGCTGTAAAACAGCTGCAGTACATCCAGAACGCTGCTGCTCGGGTCCTGACTAGAACCAGGAAGTACCATCACATTAGTCCTGTGCTCATGGACCAGCGCCTCCTGCTGGTGCCCAGAGTCAGGACTAAACACTTCTCTTTTATGTCATAAACTATTTGACGGAGCCTGAAAATGGCACCTTTAAATTTCTTTAAATGAAGGTTTTGTCATTTCCGTCATGTCTTTGTGATTTTAATGCATTTGTTTCCTGTTGTGAAGCACTTTGAATTTCCTTGTGTACGAATTGTGCTCTACAAATAAACTTTGCCTTGCCTTTTTGGCTCTTTTAACTCCGTTGAGAGCCCAAGCGGGGTAACCACAGGCTGAGAGAGCATTCCGGACGTGTTTTTCCTCCTTTCCTTCTGTAACTGTTTACAAACAGTTAATGAGTCCTTTATATATATTCTTTATATTCAAACAGAACCGTTTGGACTGAAGTGAAATGTTGCCGTTTTGAGGACAAATTTATGTGAAAATAAGAATAAAATGCATTATTTTAAGCAGAAACTCCTTATTTGTTATTTGTTTATTACTATGAACTATAACATCTATTTTTTAATCATGTAATATGCTTTTAAATGGTTTATGGAATGTACAAAACAATTAACGGATTACTCGATTACTCAACGAAAAGATCGATAGATTACCCGATTACTAAAATAATGGACAGCTGCAGCCCTGGATTTGACACCGATTGCACAGGAAGCACAACATAGACAGAGCAAAGAAGGGACTTCCGGGTCATGGTGACGCTCTGAGCGGACGCACCTCACAGCGCTGCAAAACGTGGTTTTAAAATCATCGTTTGACCCGCCTAATCCCAAAGAACCAGGACGAGAGATGAGTAAACAAGGAAGACACAAGTTCGGCGCCACAGGACCAAAACAGACAAAGCTGACGGCCCACGGCCCCGTTGAAAATCAGACAGTAAGGGCCGAGATGGAGGCGCTGCGGGCCAGGGTGACCACACCGGAGTCGGAGAATAATAACGTGAAAAATAAGCTCCAGATCCCGTCGTCCTAACCTGAGGCTTGTGGGCGTAGAAGAAGGAGAGGAAGGAAAAGACACTGAAAGTTTTTTGGAGAAGATTATTCCTGAGCTCCTTGATGGCTCAGGAGTTGAGGTCCGTCCCATCACAGTCGAAAGAGCTCATCGCCTGGGCAGCTGATAAACCACGAGGCCTGATGATGGGGTTTCTCAACGACTGTGTGAAGGAACGCGTCCTGAAGGCTGCAAGGCTTAAAGGAGACCTCCAGTTACAAAGGCAAGCGTGTCTTCTTCGCTCCAGATATTCCATACGAGGTTCAACAACGGCAAAAGTTCCACCACATCTGTGAGAAGCTCAGGAGGAGTAAACTGAGACATGGGTTCTCTTTCCCCGCGACTCTTCTGGTGACTTTTGAAGGTAAAAAAACATGCTCAGAACATCAGGAGGAAGCAGAGGTGTGGTCACATGGTGATACATTTCTGTTCATTTGAAGAGACTGATGACCTGATTTTTTTGTTTTTTAAGAAAAAGCAAAGACATCAAGAAGTTTAACCTGTTGAATAAGAAGAACCTGTGAAAAGACGACAGGGGTCGATAAAGGGTGACGTACAGAGACTGAAGGCTCAGGTCCCATCCACGGGGTTTGTTTCTGTGGGTCTGCAGTGGGCTTCCCTCGGCTTGAACACTTCAGACACACACATTTGCAGCTCAACTTTACTGTATAAACATATATATTACACTTATACATATATATTACATACATATATTACACAGATCCAGCACTTTGGAAATTCCCAATTGAAGCCTTTTAACGTTTTGTTTTTTTCAACTCTAAAATGATATCAGCTTTGAGTGAGTGACTGGACGTGAGGTGGGTTCATTTCGCCCCCTTGTGTCAGTTTGGACACAAGCTGAAGCCTGAAGCCACACCTACAAATCACACACGTGACCCCAGAGCGCGCGTGGGACTGACACACGTACGTACCCGCTGCAGGTTTGAGCTCCGGACCCTCGCTCATTTCCCCAGATCTCTGCTGCCTTTGTGCCTTTGTGCCTCTGCGCCGCGCACCGCAGTCACCACAGAACCCCACAGCCCCCACAGAACCCCACAGCCCCCGTGTCACGTGCCGCGCGGAAGTGCTCAGTGCGCTTCCGCCGTGACAGAGCTCGTGCACACAGCGCCCCCTCGTGACAAGAGTTTATTATGCGACGTATGAACACGTGCATGAACACGACTGACACGTGAACACTGCGCATCGTGCATGAACACGTGACTGAACACGTGCATGAACACGTGACATGCCGACATGAACACGGCTGAACGTGAATGACACGTGCATGAACATCTATGAACACGTGCATGAACAGTGACATGAACACGTGACATAGACACGTGACATGAAACACGTGACGTGAGATGAACACGTGACATGAACACGTGCATGACACGTGCATGAACACGGACATGAACACGTGACATGAACACGTGGCATGAACACGTGGCATGAACACTGGACATGAACACGTGACATGAACACGTGACATGAACAGTGACATGAACATGAACACGTGACATGGATGAACACGTGACATGAACACGTGGCAATGAACACGTGGCATGAACACGTGACATGAACACGTGACATGAACACGTGGCATGAACACGTGGCATGAACACGTGACATGAACACGTGACATGAACACGTGACATGACACGTGACGTGACACGTGACATGAACACTGCATGAACACGTGGCAATGAACACGTGACAGAACACGTGACACGTGAAACTGAACACGTGCATGAACACGTGGACATGAACACGTGACATGAACACGTGACATGAACACGTGGCATGAACACGTGACGATGAACACGTGACATGAACACGTGACATGAACACGTGACATGAACACGTGTGAACACGTGACATGAACACGTGACATGAACACATGGCATGAACACGTGAATGAACACGTGACATGAACACGTGGACATGAACACGTGACATGAACACGCTGACATGAACACGTGACATGAACACGTGACATGAACACGACTGACTGTTCTGCGCAGCCGCGAGCTCGCGCAGCGGAAAGACTCAAATAACTTTGACTATTTTAATTATTTCACTTACAAACCTACATTTTTACAGTCATAACATATTTAACTGCTTTTAAAGATGGATTTTAATCAATTCTAACTCATAAAGTAGGCTGTAGTTCCTGGTTTGTCTGTTGCTATGACGTTACAGCCGTGGAACAGTTCTGCTGCTGAGATGCTTTGTGTTTAGGGGGCACTTTAGACCACCACTTCCAGGGGCGTTTCTAACAAGCGCATTCTGGGGGCACGAACAGGGGGGGCCTGGCTCTTATTTTAATCGACCTTGTTAATTGAAATCATTACATTTGGCTTTGTACACCAATTAAAAAACAACAGTTAAATAGTTCTAGCCTTATTACATTGTATTAAAGTTGTAATAGTATTGGCTTATACTGTAATAACAAATGCAGCCTTAAAGCGGCCCGAGCATCATTAAGACAAGCGAAAATGCCACTCCGGTTTTGGACTTCAAGAGAGAGACCACTGAAGCATGGCTTTTCATTTCCAGCAGTTCTTCTGGACAGAACTGCTCCTCAACAAAGTGCAACAGAGAGCGCTGAACAGCAGCAAGAGCCGATCCACCAGCACATGGGGCCGAGAGCCTGACATCTGTATTTGTTTTGGGCATCTGACTTTATTACATCTTATAAAGCGTTGGGATTTGAGGATGCTACACAGAAACAGAACCTTACTTTAAACATGTTTCTTTGAGTTTGTATTCACACAAACAGAATCATGTCAAAAAAACAGAAAGAAATAGGTGAATAAAGTCTTGAGAACTAAAACACCAAATCATAACAATACATCAGTGTTACAATTGTCTCTGATGAAGTTCTGATGAACCTTGCCAGGAAGATGTTTCTCTCTTGAGAGTTCAGCTCGTTGGATTTAAGCTGATTCAATTCAATTCAATTTATTTTTGTAACGCCCCAAAATCACAACAGCAGTTTCCTCGAGGGGCGACAGGGGAAAAAACAGAATAAAAACAGAATAAACAGTGTCAGAGGGACTTGGTCATGTCCCACATCCTGTGTCCTCAGACAGATGTCCCAAGACCCCCTGTCCTGAGACCCCCTGTCCTGAGACCCTCCTTCTGCAGGAGAAACTATCAAACCTCATTTGCTCCGCACCAGTGGTTTAACGGGCCAGTCGCATGGCATTTAGGGCCCGCAGGCGGGAACCAATCACAGAGCAGCATTGTGGTTTGGGCGGAAGTCAAAACAACCGAACACAACACAAAACACAACACAAAAGTGGCGGCACCGACGGCCGCACTTTAAGAGAAATACAGACTATTTTGTTTTTGCGCCTTCCCAGATTGATTCATCTCAACTCAATTCAAAATGAGACAAATCAATCTGGCGTGAGTTTGGTTACGGATGAAGGCCTTTTTCAAAAGCCCGATTGAGATAATACTAGAACATCCAAAAAACCCATTGACATTAATTTCAGAGCAACAAAGCAGAAATAATTAAGGACAAAATATGTTTTAACCAGGACACCTTTTCTAGGCTTTCCAGGATGCGTGGGAACACAGGCTGTTGCCACGGCACCAGATTAACCGTTTCTCCACCTCCTCCTGGTGTTTGATCCGTTTTGATCAGTTTTATGGAGTCGTGGCTGGAGGTGCAGCAGTTTGTGTAGAGGGAGAAGAGCAGAGGGGAAAGTACACAGCCCTGTGGAGCTCCTGTTTGTGTACAGGGAGAAGAGGACAGGGAGAAGAGCAGAGGGGAAAGTACACAGCCCTGAGGAGCTCCTGTTTGTGTACAGGGAGAAGAGCAGAGGGGAAAGTACACAGCCCTGAGGAGCTCTTGTTTGTGTACAGGGAGAAGAGTCAGTCAGAAGGAAGTCAGTGCGCCCCCTGCAGGTGGAGTCAGGCGAGCTGGGAGAGCTTGTCCTGGAGCAGAGCAGGGAGGATGGTGTTGATGAAGAGCTGATGTCCACAAACAGGATCCTGGCGTAGGTTCCCGGGAACACACATGCAAAAATGTACCCTGTTCTCACACGTTCCTCGTCACAAACCTGGAGCACATTTAGCTTCATTCACAGTTTGATGAACCGTGGTTAGAAAGTCCTCTCCCTCCGAGCCTCAAAAACATTATCACCAGATTCTCTGAGCATTTCTCCCATATAAGGGCGACCAGTACAGCTGCGCCCTGAGACCCAGAAGTAACCAGGCCATCTGGAAATGCAGCTACATTTTTATATTACGCTGTGAGTTTTGGCGCCATTTACTGGCTACAGAGGGAGTTACACAGTTATTCCCAAGGGACAGTAGAGGTCCACATTTTTGTTTGTTATGAATCTTTTTATTAGTTCTAAAACATGAGATGCCGAACTAAATGTACTCCAGAACAAATTTAAAGGACAACAACTGCACAAATAATGCATAATATTTAAAACATTGTCCAGATGACTACCTTTAAACTGAACACCTGGAAGGATTACAAACAACTGTAGTTTTAAATTCTCTCCTCCAGGTTCTCACATGTGTTCCTCCTTGACTCTGGTCTCTGGGCTGGACTTGTGTGGGGACAGATCTTCTTCCTCATCTTGAGGTGTTGAGTGTGTTTTCATGTGTGCTTTAAGTGTGCACAAGCGACCGATTACTCTCCCACAGACTGAACAACTGTAAGGCATCTCTCCAGTGTAAACTTGCACTTGTCTCTCGATAGAATGTTTTTGGTTTCTCGTTTCCTTACGGGGTGAAAAACTCTCTTCGATGTGAGTTTTCATGTGTCTTTTCAGATCCCACTTGAAGACAAATTGTTTGCCACAGATTGAACAGCACATTTCGGCGTGAGCTTTCACATGTAGATTGAAATAATCAATTCGAGCAAATGTTTTCTTACAAACTGAACAACTGTAAGGCCTCTGCCCTGAGTGTATCATCATATGCGCGCTGAGTTTATACTTTTGAGCAAATGCTTTCTGACACACTGTGCAGCTGTGAGGTTTTTCTCCAGTGTGAGTCATCATGTGAATCTTCAGGGTCGATCTGGATCCAAATACTTTCTCACAGGTTGAACAACTGTGAGGTCTTTCTCCAGTGTGGACTCTCGTATGTCTCCTGAGAGCAGAACGTTCTGTGAACATTTTCCCACAGAGTGAGCAGCTGTAAGGTTTCTCGCCTGTGTGGATTCTAACATGCCTTCGCAGGGTTGTGCTGTCCGTAAATGTTTTCTCACAATATGAGCAACTGTAAGGTTTCTCTCCTGTGTGAGTTTTCATGTGTGCCTTTCGAGTCCCCTTTTGGGCAAACGTTTTCTCACAAACTGAACAACCGTAAGGTTTCTCACCTGTGTGAACTCTGGTGTGTCTTTTTAATTGTCGTCTAGACTTAAATCTCTTCTGACAAACAGAGCACTCATATTTCTTGTCCAATGCTCCTCCTCCTCCTCCTCCTCCTCCTCCTCCTGCTGCTGCTGCTGTGCCTCCTCCAGTCCCTGACACATGTCCCTCTGTGACAGTGTCTTTTATCTGGACTTGGTTGTAGTGGTCTCCATCAGCCTCTGTCCCCATCTGTGCAGTTGAACTTCTGGTTGGAGGTTCCCAGTCTTCATCACTTTCGGTGTCAGAAGAGTTCTCAGTTTGTTCCTCAGTCTCTGAGTGTAAATGTCCATGTGGGTCTAAGCTGATGTCTGCTCCTGCTCCTCCACAGTGCTCTCTCCCTGTGTCAACTCTCTGTGCTCACTTT
Organism: Chaenogobius annularis; assembly: GCA_015082035.1. NCBI lineage: Eukaryota > Metazoa > Chordata > Actinopteri > Gobiiformes > Gobiidae > Chaenogobius > Chaenogobius annularis. Next base: position 355,878 of record BJKM01000443.1, on the reverse strand, counting down.
GTCTTTGTTGAAGCAGTGAGGACTGCTCTTCACTCTTCACACACACAGCAGTGAACTCTGGGAGCTGCTCTTCCTCCTGTTTCAGCAAATGTTCCTCTGGTTCCTCTTTAATCTGTGGAATCTCTGGGATTTCCTTTTTCAAATTTGGTCTCAGGACTGAACCAGCCGATCTGAACACCTGCAGGAGAGAATGGGGGAAGAGACATTAGCAATGAATCAGTCTCTTATAAATAAGTTCAATGGGGTCAGCAGTGATGTTGGTGCCGGTAAGGGTCATTCGCCAAATATTAAGCTAACCTGCAAGTGTCTGCAGCAGTCCAAAGATCTCAGATTTGACATGAAATAACACCAACATCTCCTGCGTTGCAACAATTCACGGTGCACACCTGTTCCGTTTTCCCAGCTCCACACCCCTTGCCACGCCAGTTGTGAAAACATCTCACCCTGAGTCTTAATGTACTCATGCTGGAGTGGAGAATTTACATCGTACCAAATCCAGGAAGATGAACGTGATCTGGACGTCCCCTTTGGGCAAAAACAGTAGCCGCAGCAACAGCACAGTACCAAGATCTCCTCTACACATGTCTAACAGCCTCATAACATCTCCTCAAGTTCCCACTTCCAAGGAGAATAATTGGATCTTTCGATTAGCGTCACTTCTCGCCATCGGAACCCGTGGACAAAAGTCAGGCCCGGAGGATGAAAACAGTCTTTTCAGGGAGTGGTCTCTCCATCTCGCCTCCCAGTGGTAGTAAAAGAGCATGGGGAGACCCTCATTCTGCTCCACCAAACTTATTGCTTGAAAACAGATTTAGTGCCCTGAATCTCGAGCATTTCTCAGAGATGACCACTCAGGCTGCGCCCCCCACCACAATCTGTTGGCACCTGGATTGCTCTGACTGACATTAGGTGTGGAAAGATTCTAATTCGTGACCTCAAATTACCATTTCGTTACCACCAAATACTATTCGTTCCCACGATTTAGCCAAAACGCTCTCACAATTTAGCCAAAACGCCCCCACGATTTAGCCAAATTGTGGTCCAGAAAAAATGGTGTATGACGTGCACTGGGGTTCGTCTCCCTCCAGATGTCAATCAGTCCTATATTCATTATTAATTTAAGGAATTTGTTATTTATTGCTCCTCCAGTTCCTCTTGAGCCTGACACTTTCCAATGTAGGTTGAACAGGAAGATTCCAATCGCCGCCACTGATTAGGGTTCTCTCGGAGTGGTTTGCAATCAGGTCGATAATGTTTGATAGAAATGCCGGAAATGCGTGATTTGAAATCCAAGAATCAATGTGAATGGAAAAAATATAAAGATTCACTTCAGCAAAAGTCTGCATTTGCCACGTCAGCATTTGCCAATTCAATGCGGATCTGGTTCAATGATCTGGACTGATATTTCTCCTTTTATTTTCTTTATCTCAATGATCTGGACTGTACTGGAGACACTGCCCAATGTGGGCCAGTGTGGGCCAACTTTACTTTGTAAATGCCCAGGTGAAAAAGTGATATCCACTGTACCCGAGAGCCTTTTTTTTTACCTCGACAATGGTTTTCCCCTCCACCCTCTGATCTCTTTTTTGGATCAGTCTGTGAGCGAAAAATCAGGTCTGCGCGGACGGCGTGTTGGCAAAAATGACAACATTTCGCCACGTGGCCCCTCGCAGACACGTCAAACATAAAACCTAGCCAGGGTTAGAGAGAAACTTACAAACACACAATCACAATGCCAGCGATAAATGTGGCAAGCTGAACGCATTCTGTAGCTACTGCAACAAAAGGCACGGTACGGAGGAGATTGATTGACTATAGTCTACAGTCCCTAAGCCAATCAGGGACACAGAAAACAATGCGCTGTTAAAAAAATAAAAAAAGCACACATAAAGCACGTTATAGTGAGGGACCACTGTAAGCGGTCAAAGATATGGACAAAGATGAGAAAAGAAAACAATTATATACCAACAAGAAACCTATTGCATAAAAAAATAACTGCATTTGGTTATAGACTTTACTCTTCCTCACACAGGGGCAAAACATAAGAGGGGCGTGGCCTTTGAACAGAGTTTTGAAACACAAAGTTAAAGATGGCAGATTTGTACTGGTCAAAGGAACTATTAATGGAAGTGTGTTTACTCTGATAAATGTATATGCTCCACCAGGGGCGACCTCACTTTCTATACTGAAGTTGTGGATCTGATACAAACCACTCTGAGGGAACCCTTGTGGAGGAGACTGGAACTGACATGTTCAGCCCACATTGGACGTCTCGAGCTCACAAAGTGAAGCTGGTGAAACTATAAACTATAAATAATACATTTATTAAATGAATACATGATGTGGGGCTGATCCATATCTGAGAGAGATGAATCCTGTCACCAATAATCACATTTATACAACCCACAGAAGATCTATGCTAGAATAGACTCTTTTTGAAAATGTTCAGACAGGGCCAGAAAAAAAACAAGGTTTAATGACCACATGAGGAAAAAACATAAAATAAAAATGCTCTTCACCAAACAAAGTGGTTTGAAATTCGTAAAATTATTAACTTGGGAAGTTTAGAAAACAACAGGCAGAAAGAACTATTTTTAAAAAGATCCAAATACAATCAGCATTTAAATCGTTCTACAAAAAAAATTTCACAAAATATCAGGAAACAAAGAATACATACAATCTTTTTTGGACACTCAATTTAGTCGCTATGACCGAAGAGCAAAACAAAGAATCAGGTGCTGAAATAACAACTACTGAAATTCAAAGTGCAATAAAAAAATAAACTCCCGGAGCGACGGGTTCACCTCAGAGTGGTTCTAAAGCTCTAAAGACGCACTTACTCCTTTGCTTTTAAAGAGGGCTTTAAGAAAACTCAGACCCCTCCGAGTTGGAAAGAGGCCATCATATCCTTAAGACCTAAAGAGGGGAAGGACCGATTGGATTGTGCCTCATACAGACCCATTTCTATTCTGAATGTGGACTATTGCATATATATACACTTCAATTATGTCCAAAAGAAATGAGCAAACACTCCCAAACTTAATCCACAATGATCAGACAGGATTTATGACCAAACGACAAACACAAGACGACATAAGACCATCTTTACACAAAACAAAGCTGCAATAATAAGTTTGGACTTTGAGAAAGCTTCAGAATATGTTGTTCTGTCGTTCACTTTGTACTTGAAACCATTGGTCCAATATATTAAACAATCAGAAACCACGTGTGGAGTCTCATCTGACGGGACGGAACATGAATCGCCTGCTGCAGATGATGTCTTACTATATTTAACCAAACCAGAAATGTCCATAATGTGATGCATTTCCTTCATGATATTTGTCCAATGTCTGGATAAAAAAACTGAATGTGCAAAAAAAAAAAAAAAAAAATTAAATTAAAGAAATTCTCTCACTGGCGCCCCCCTCTGTCCTTTAGAAAGACTGACCAATTTAAAAGGCAAATGGAATCTCTTAAATATTTGGGTGTGGTCCCCCATAAAGAACTATCAAGCACTCTTAGAGAGAAACTACACTCCTCTGTTCTCCACTATAAAGAAAGAAAATGAACTCTGATCCAGACTTAAGTCTAAAGGACTGAAACCCTCTGACTGAGAGGTTCATCAACGGCTGATAAAGCAGAACTTTCAAGGGGAAAAATATCTAAATGATGTCAATGCCTTTCTAATCTGGACAGATACTTTGGGAAATGAGCGAAAGTAAAGAGGAAGTAATCTTATTATGACAGATGAAGAGTGGGAAAGTGTGTTCATCCCAGAGGAGGAGCTCAAAGCCACGAGTCTGGGGGAAATTCTGTTGTAAAAATGTGAACTCCAGGTCAAAGTGCTGCTGATTATCCACAGGGAAATGCAACTGTTGGAGAAACAGCGCCACCAGGAGGCAAACCACGATCACGTGTTCTGGGACTGTCCTGTGGCTCAGAAACATGTGACTGAAGTTCACAACGCACTGCAGACTGTTGGAAGTACTTGTACACAATGAACACCTTTGGGACATACGTTTGGCGGCGGGGTGGGCCTGTGTTCATCGGAGCACTCGGGGTCGTGATCCCCCCAAACTGGGGGAGTGGCTACAACAGATCCCTGGACAAACATCAGACATCTCAGTCCAGAAAAGTGCAGTGCAGGAAAAACAAAGACACTGAAGACCCCTGAAGCTCCCAGGCCTCTGGAGGACCCCAGCTTAGATAAAGAGAGACCCCCTGCAGAGGGTGAAGTGAGACAACAGCATCCAGATGATTCCCCTCGACTCCTTTTCTACAGATATTGAACAAAACTACAATTTTGGAGGACTGTAAAAATACATATTCTGATGTCCAGAGGATGAGCTCTGGACCGGGTGGTCACATTATGTTGGTCACAACATAATGTGACCACCACCCACTTCTTTTAAAGCCGCTTCAGCCTCACTCACAGACGCTGAATAAGACTAAGAAATGTTCATGGCGACTGAACACGTGAGTTCCGTTCCCACACCAACAGTCACGCTCGTGGCACCGTACGGAACACTAACGGCCGGTTTGTTTCCGTTAGAATCAGGTTTTCCAGCACATTTTAATGAACAAACGCACGTTAACAGCCTTATTTCCTCATTAACGGGAGAGAGCTGAAGGCTGAAGCCGCACGTACACGTCACACACGCAACGAGCCGCTTAAAACCCCAGAGAGCGCGTGGGACTGACGCACGTACGTAACCCCAGAGCGCGCGTGGGACTGACGCACGTACGTACCCGCTGCAGGTTTGAGCTCCGGATCCTCGCTCATTTCCCCAGATCTCTGCTGCCTTTGTGCCTCTGCGCCGCGCACCGGAGTCACCACAGAATCCCGCAGCCCCCGTGTCACGTGCCGCGCGGAAGTGCTCCGTGCGCTTCCGCCGTGACAGAGCTCGTGCACGCAGCGCCCCCTCGTGACCACCAAGTCTTGATGGAGAACCACATCGAAATATCTGAGACATTCCGTTTTCCATTGAAATCGGTAAGTCTTTCTAAAAGTCAACGGGGGGCGCCAGCAAGAGAGAATTTCAATGTTTTTGTACATTCAGTAGATCAAGGAAACGTATCACTTTAGGTATGGACATTTCGGGTTTGGCCAAAAACAATAACACGTCATCTGCAGCCGGCAATTTCGGGTTCCATCCTCTGAACTGTCACACGGATCGTTCACCATGAACAACAGGGGGGACCAAGCACAGCCCTGCCTCGTCCCTCTGTCCAAAGTCAGTCTGAGGGGGCGCGGCCACTCTGAGGCGCGGCCTGTACTGCCTCTTTTCCAGAACCGTGTTGGGATTGGTGAATCAGTTTGTCAATTCAAAGATCAAACGCATGTCCGAGATTATCGTCTTTCAAAATGACACGCGTTTGTGGAAGATAAAAACGGAAACACGTGATTTATTCTTATTGTGTTATATACAGCCACACACGTACAAACAGTCCTGCACATCTGTAACACAAAGTAACACAACATTTTAGTCATATTGGTCATATTCCAAGTCGACATAGTATGCAGTAGTACAGGGGTTCCCAAACGTTTCAGGCTTGGACCCCCAAAATAATTGAGCACCAATCCGGACCCCTGAAAACCATTTAAAATCAGCTTTAGTTGTGATTATTTGAGTGGCTTATGAAGTAATTTGACATCATTTCAATCAAAAATTCATTACATACAGTGTCATCTCACGACCCCCCCCCCCGGGACCCCCAGGTTTAGAACCACTGCTCTAGAGTCACATTGTGGGCAGGTCTTTCTCAACAGATTCCATTGGGTCACTTTGGGCTGAGGACACACCTCCAAACCATCTGGCCCCGCCCCCTCCCAGCGCCACGTAAGAGGGTTCCCCGAGGCAAAAGAACTCTGGTTCCTGCCCGTGGGACCTCATATGAATGTCCATATCAGACTTTTGGGAAAAGGGCTTCTTGCAGACTGAACAGATGTAAGGTTTCTCTCCGGTGTGAATGCGAATATGTCTGTTCAGTATGGACGTTCGAGCAAATGCTTTTTCACAAATGGAGCAACTGTAAGGTTTTTCTCCCGTGTGAGTTTTCATATGTGCAGTGAGATTCCCCTTTTGAGCAAATGTTTTCATACAGACTGAGCAACTGTAAGGTCTTTCTCCTGTGTGAACCCTTATGTGTATTTTTAAATGTAGTTTTGATGCAAATTTCTTCTTGCAAAAAAAGCACTCATATTTCTTGTCCCCTGCTGCTCCTCCTCCTGCTCCTGCAGCTTCATCTCCTCCTCCAGTTCCTGCTCCAGTCCCTGCTCCGTGCCCCTCTGTGACAGTGGCTCTGCTCTCTGCTCCACACTTGTATTTGCTGAATAGACCTGAGTTGTGTGCAGCTGTACTTGTGTCTTTTATCTGGACTTGGTTTGTGGTGGTCTCCATCAGCCTCTGTCTCCATCTGTGCAGTTGAACTTGTGGCTGGAGGTTCCCAGTCTTCATCATTGTCAGTTTTGTTCCTCAGTCTCTGAGTGTAAATGTCCATGTGGGTCTAAGCTGATGTCTGCTCCTGCTCCTCCACAGTGCTCTCCCTGTGTCAACTCTCTGTGCTCACTTTGTCTTTGTTGAAGCAGTGAGGACTGCTCTTCACTCTTCACACACACAGCAGTGAACTCTGGGAGCTGCTCTTCCTCCTGTTTCACCAAATGTTCCTCTGGTTCCTCTTTAATCCGTGCAGTCTCGGGGGTTTCCTCACTCAAACGGAGCTCAGGACCGCACCAGTCAATCTGAGCACCTGCAGGAGAGAAGGAGAAATACTTGGATAACAATCATTTTAGATTCATTTCGCAGCCATTTTAAGTTACATTTGTGAAAATCATAAATCACACAAGAATATTTGAATAATACAAAAACAAAATCACTTTGGGAGAATGGATGAAGAGTGCTTCATCGCCTTCGTCATTCTTTTTGCTGAGGAGTCTGAAAACGTCTGGAGGTCGATGCTAACAGTTTTAGCGGCTAATTTTGAGCCGAGTTCCACATTGGGAAATCCGAGGGCGCATTTCATCGCGACCAGAGCCAACCAGAGGCGAGTTTGTAGAAGGTACTCGCCCCTTCCCTTAGCAACGAGTTGGGCAAGCCGTCAATCACACTGCGAGCTGAGGAGCACTTGACATTCGCACCGGCGCGACTGCATCTCGAAGACATTATGTCAATCAACAGAAATGTACTACAACGTGTCTTTAAATGTATTAGTTGAGTTTCAAATATCAGACAAAAGTGAAAGACTATTATCTAATGCACATGTGTCAAACTCATGGCCCGCGGGCCAGATGTGGCCCGCCAGACGTTTTCATCTGGCCCGCCGAACATTTCTAGTTTATAATTATTCATTTCCAATAGATATATAGCGTTTTTATTGCTAGAACTACAATTCCCACAATCCTTTGCAGCTTCTGCCCCTCCCCCGCGCTGCTCCCTCGCGGCCCCTCCCCCGCGCTGTGTGCTGCCAGCTCAAGTGCTGAGGGACAGCGACCAGCGACACTCATCGCAGCAGGTTTAAAATGGAACACACCGGCAGCGATGACCTGTAGCGCTCTGCCCCAGGGCAGATCGTGGGAAACACGAGGAATAAAGAAAAGAGGCGGTTTTGTGGACGTTAGAGCTGTGCTAAAAGCGGCGCTAATGTGAAGCTAACAACAAAAACAAACTTCTTTGCTGACAACTCTGTGAGGAAAACATCCAAACCAGTGCAAAACCTGGACAGATCCTGAGCCACAGGTAAAAACAACAGGTCAGAGTGTAATAAAGTCTGAACATGACAGAGTGAAGCTGCTTTGAGCTCTCATTTCATTCACCACATGAATCATTTGTCACTAAAATAAGCTTAAACCAGGGGTCCCCAAACTTTTTCCTGTAAGGGCCACATAACTGTTCCTTCTCTGATGGGGGCCAGGGTCAGTTTGAACCAGAAAAAGTGTGACGATCGCAGGGGGGCCTAAATGTAAACATGGATTGTTTTCCAGAAAGCCACATACAACCAAATATGAAGAACCCTTTCCGAGGTCAAAAAGAACCCTCTCTGGGTTCTTCACAGAAAGAAAGTTTGTGTTGTGCCGTGCACAGTCTTGGGTCAAAGTTCAGCTTCAGTTGTCAGAGCAGAATCTATGACTCATATGAGCATGAATAATGCGTCTCTTGTATTGTTCAGGGGGCCGGGTCAAATGTGGAGGGCGGCCGTATCCGGCCCCCGGGCCGTAGTTTTGGGACCACTGGCTTAAACTGTAAAAATAGTGAGCTCATATTGAGTTTGTGCAGCAACATTAACATGTCTGTGATACAAACATTTCATATCAGAATCATCTCACACGTCCATGTTCCTGCTGCTGCTGCATGAATATGGACTCAGTGTCCACATAGAACTATTACTAGGCTTTATAACATTTGTTATATTTTTTATTGTTTTATTTTTTACATTATGTTCGGCCCGCGACCCAACCTGAGCATCGAAAAGCGGCCCCTGGCCCAAATGAGTTTGACACCCCTGAAAAATGTATTTATTTGGAAGTTTACAATGTGACTTTTCCATTCTTTTCATTTCAGATTCAGGTTTTTAGGTCTGTTTTTGGCATGGAATGTTGCGTAACATTCACATTGCGAGCCACACAAGCCCCATTATCACAAGTGTCAGCTCTTAAACTTTTTTTGTTTGTTTGTTAAAGGCTCTGAACTCTGGACAGAAAATCAAGACGTTTCGACCTTCATCTTCTGGTTGTTGCCAGGCGACCGAGCTCGAGAGAAAATACATTCTACACAGACTAAAGAGTGAATTCCACGAAGGATGCAATTGGGATTATTCACTAACGACTTCCGCATTCGGATAAACAGTTGTAAAAACCACCTCTAAATTCAGATAATTGCCGGCCCGTGATTGGACCATGTGACCTGCGCACACGCGGCGTTCGTTCAGCCAAAAAGGCGATGGCGGGATCAGTTCAGGCCATTAAAGAATAAACGTAAACGCACGTCTTTCCATGTGGTCCAGCAATTATTTAAATCACAAATTAAAAATATCAGTCAGGACATCGTGCCCTTTAACAATGTTTAATAAAATAAAATAAAATAATGATAAATTTACTTCCGGAACTACGAAGTGGGCGGGACTTGTAGCTCCAAACGAGTCTCGGTTTAACAGCAAAGTCCTCTAAAAGCCCCTGAAAAGCCCCTGAAAAGCCGCGCGTGGTGAACCCCCCCTGCGGCGCAGGTCGGCACTACAGTTCCACGTCTCCCACCCGCGGTCACTAATCTACGGAGGCGTGTTAGGGCCTTTACAGATGAAAGAAAAAAAAGCAAACAGGGTAGCATATTTTCGAGTTCAAACGCTGTCAGAAAAAAGTAAGAATATTGCTGAAAAACGAACCCAAAACACACGCAATTTTGAGAAAAACATTCATATTTCCTTTGCTTCTTCTGTGTCATTCCGGAGCCCACCCCAGGAGAGGGGGCGACCGGAGAACGCACCCGCTGTGGCGTGGACCGGGCGCTGCGGGCTCAGAACCGAGTCCAGGAGCTGCTGTTTCCTCTGGTTCTCCTCTTTGGAGCGACACAGTTCCTCCTCATACTCCGCTATGGTTCTTTCCACCAGCGCAAAGATTCTCTCCGCAAAGATCTCCTCCGCAGCCGCAGTCAGACGCGCGTTCACCAGAGCTCTCAGCGTCACGCTCCTTTCACACATCTTACACTCTGTTTTTAGCTTTAGCTTTAGCTTCAGCGCCGCACCGCCGGACTTCCGCAAAAAGAGAGAGACTTCCGCAAATTCTGCCCCTTCAGAGTAAAAGACTTCATTTTTTTGGGGGGGGGTTTGTTTGCATCTTATGTTATGTTTAGTACATTATAACCTGTCCATTCCTGCCCGCGCTTATACATTGTGTTTGTATAGGGTTATTGACCTTAGGGTATATATATAATAAATACATTTAACCAAGAACCTGACTTTTTTTAGTACGGCTTTTGGAAACACGTACTGCATGAATAATTATAATAATATTTACACATATTTTACTCCAGGTTTATTCTTTGAGTGCTAGTTTCAGTTCTTTTCAAACAGTGTCATAAACCTACACGCAAAGTATACGACATGTAAGAAACTTAGATGGAATAACTGCAATGTTTCACATCCTCTTGTCATTGTAACCGACAAACGCTCACACTGATAAGAAACATTCAGAATAAACCTTACGTTATGTAGTATGTTAGAATTGCCCATATATATATACACAAATTCTATAAATTTATCCATCTAGATAGATCGATAGATAATATACATTATATAATATATAGTGCTAAACTAATTTCAAATGTACAACTTAATCATAAAAAAAATATAGGGGCTCTTTACGATGGTCCAACATCGAGAATTAAAATCAATGGTCATCTGACAGATCCACTGACTCTGGAAAGGGGGGTGGGACAGGGCTGTGCCTGGCCCCTCCTCCTGTTTGCTTTGTATTTGGAACCATTGGCCCAATTTATGAGACAAACAACAACAATTCATGGTGTTCTATTTTATTTGATCAAACCACACATTTCCATACTCAATGTGATGCATTTTCTTTAAAAAAAATTGGTCCAATGTCAGAATACAAATTAAATGTACAAAAACTGAAATTATCTCTCATTGGCGCCCCCCTCTGTCCTTTAGCAAGACATCCATTTAAATGGGAAATGGAATGACTAAGGTGTGGTCCTCCATAGAGAACTGTCAGCAATTTTGGGGGAAAATGATACTCCTTTTTTTACTACTATAAAAAAAGACCACAAAAGACCACTGATCCCAGACTTAAGTCTAAGTCAAAGGACTGAAACTATAAACATGAATGTCTTGCCCAGATTTCTCTCTCTGTTCCAGACTCTCCTGATTTCCATCTCCAACTGGCCGTTTGATGAGTGGAATAAAACCATCTCAAGATTTTTGTGACGAGGAAAGAAACCTCGAATCTGATTTAAAACTCTATAATTACCAAAAGAAAAAGGTAAATTTATAGAAGAAAAAAGGTTTACCTTTATTTCAGCTCCAATCAGAGCGTGGCTGGTGTGACCCAGAACATGAAGCTCAATGGAAACATCCTGAGAGTAATGTTGTGCCGGGGGTTCCTGTGCAGGCCTTACTGGCACATGACAGACGCTTGGGTCATGAGGAGGAAGTGAAGAATCCCTGGGTCAAACCATGTGCTTACGACATGGAAAGGAGCTGATCACAACATACAAACTAAACAAAGGAGGTTCAGGTCCGTAAGGTGCGTGAATTCCAGCGCCACAGCTGACAAGTCACATCAACCTCCGGCCTTTCACAAAGAACCATAGTTTTGGACCAAACAGAACTGACCTGAGACCTTCAAGGTTTCTTCGCGGGGATTACAAAAGGTCTAAAGTTTTTCACCAGATTTGTCCTAAAAGAAGAAGTGAGCAGGCTCACTCCATGAACATAGCTCTGCAGATGTCTCGAGACAACAAGGAGGATAAAATCACTTGACTTGGAGAAAACAGGACCCTTTTACCAAGTTTTACAGTAATGCCTCATAGTCATTATCAACCCCTAAAATAACCAGACATGAAAACAGAATCTCGCCTAATCCTCTCTCTGTTCTAATGTACGACATGATTTTCATATTTATTTTTATTTATTTATTTGAAACAGGGAAAACACAACTAGGAGCAGACTGAGCGTCTATCTTGATGTGCGCTGCCCTTCGTTTACACCTGTTAAAAACACAGAATTAAAAACAAACACAATCAGGACACGAAACACAAATAAAACATTCAATAAAATCAACCAAAACTACTCATATAAAGCCACATTTACAACAGATACCAGGCATATGAGAGTCGTCAAATTATACAAAACAAGATGCACTGCGGAATGGTCCCTTGACCGTAGCTTTTTCTTTAAATCATTATAAAGGCACATTAAAATATTCTAAAATGTAAAACTCATTAAAAAGCTACGCTTAGTGTTTGTTCCACTATGTGCAACAGTGTCTCTGAGTCCTGAAAGAGTCTTAGAAAACAAACAAAAGTCAGAGCGTGTTCTCTTCACATCTGACTTTAGAGTATAAAGACTGGACAGTTTATGATCCTTTCACTGAGTACTTTGCTTATAGTCCTTCCATCATATGTATGTAATCTCGCACCCCTCAGAGACCCCCTCAACATATATCCCTCAGCTGAACCTCAGAGCTGAACCTCAGAGCTGAACCTCAGAGCTGAACCTCAGCTGAACTTAGGGCTGAGCCTAGGGCTGAACCTTAGAGCTGAGCCTTAGAGCTGAACCTTAGAGCTGAACCTTAGAGCTGACCTCAGAGCTGAACCTTCTCAGCCCTTGTTATGCCCCTCACCCCTTTAAGCGGAGCCTGAACCTTAGAGTCTGACCTTAAGCTGAACCTTAGAGCTGAACCTTAGAGCTGAACCTCAGAGCTGAACCTCAGAGCTGAACTTAGGCTAGAGCTCTGAACCTCGAGCTGAACCTCAGAAAGGCTGACCTCAGAGCTGAACCTTAGAGCTGAGCCTTAGGGCTGAACCTTAGAGCTGAGCCTTAGAGCTGAGGAATGATCTAGAACTGAGAGAAATGTAGCGTGGAGTAACAGCACACATTTTGTTTTATTTTAATTAATTCAATATTATTTGAATATTTTGAATCACATGTGCAGCAGGAGGCGCTCTAGCATATAGCACCACATCATCTGCATAAAGGGCATACTACTGTTTTAGATTATGCACAATTGAGTTTATATGAATTGTAAATAACAGTGGTCCAAGGACAGCTCCTTGAGGAACACCTTTATTGAGGTAAGAAAATTCAGATTGAAAGACGCTCCAAGAGAATACAACGATCTGAAGACTCAAAGGCCATTGACAAATCAATAAAAACAGCAGAACATTCTTCAGGATTATCCAATGCAACAGTGATATAATTCATAACTTTAGTAGCAGCTGTGATAGTTCTATGAAATATTTATAAAGTTTATGAATCAGAACTTTAAAGGGGAATAATAACTAAATGATTTGGACAGCCAATACCAACTACATTAAAAAGAAATGGGAAAAAGAGGGTCATTTTGTTTTGACAGACGAAGAATGGGAAATGGGAGTTCTGTTGAGTCACTTCAAATGTGTCCCGTTTTGTTTATAACCCTGTGTCAAAGTGCTCGTTGTTCACAAGGAAATGGAAACTGTTGGAGAAACTGTGGCACGAGGAGGCGAACCACTGTCACGCGTTCTGGGACTGTCCTGTCGCTCGGAAATATTGGACTGAGAGCAACAAAGTGTCACAGACTGTTTTTCACACCAGGTACGCACTGGATTACAGAACTAAGTACATGGGCCTCAGAACTCCTGCCGTGGACACAGTAAACAGTTGCCTCGAGGACATACTCTTGGCAGTTGCGAAAAAGGCCCTCAGATGACACAAATCACATTGGACATTAGCAAAATGGACAAAATCACATTGGGACTTGCTTTGAAAATGGACAATTTGGAAAGACGGCGGACCAAATGGGACGTTTTGGTTGGCTTTACGTGCGCATTAATGTCCCGCCTCCTTTTTTCCACTCGTTGGATGTCCGCTTGTTTTGATTGCTGACCTCTGTTTGTTTTGTTTTTATGTGCTTTTTATATGTGATAGAATAAAATAAAATACATCGAAAATGCGGTTGTAAAGGCGCATGTCGGCAGCAGGAGGCGCAAGAGTGCAACTAGCCAGTCCACGCCATGTCCAGAAGTCCGTGTCCGTCTTTTCTCGTGTGGATATTTAGAGATGATTTATGAGCAAATGTTTTCTTACAGATCAAACAGCTGTAAGGTTTCTCGCCGGTGTGACGCCTCATGTGGATTTTGAGTTGTTGCGTTCGGCCAAAAGTTTTATTACAGACCGAGCAGCTGTAAGGTTTCTCCCCGGTGTGGATTAACACATGCGTGGCCAAGTTAGCACTTTGAGCGAAGGTTTTCTTACAGATTGAGCAGCTGTAAGGTCTTTCCCCTGTGTGATGTCTCGTATGGACTTTCAGATGGTGCGATCGGGCAAAAGTTTTGTTACAAACTGAGCAGCTGTAAGGTCTTTCTCCTGTGTGAGTTCTGATGTGTCTTTCTAATTTAAGTTTTGTCTTAAATTTCTTCTTACAAACAAAGCACTCACATTCCTTGTCCCCTCTCGCTGCTCCTCCTCTTCCTCCTCTTTTGCCTCCTCCTGCTCCTCCTCTTCCTCCTTGTTTGCCTCTTCCTCCTGCTCTTGCTCCTCCTCCTCCTGCTCCTCCTCCTGCTATGCTGCTCTCCTCCTCCTCCTCCTCCTCCTCCTCCTCCTCCTCCTCCTCCGTGCCCCTCTGTGACAGTGGCTCTGCTCTCTGCTCCACCACTTGTATTTGCTGAATAGACCTGAGTTGTGTGCAGCTGTACTTGTGTCTTTTATCTGGACTTGGTTGTGGTGTCCATCAGCCTCTGTCCCATCTGTGCAGTTGAACTTGTGGCTGGAGGTTCCAGTCTTTCATGATTGTCATTTTGTTCCTCAGTCTCTGAGTGTAAATGTCCATGTGGTCTAAGCTGATGTCTGTCTGCTCCTCCACAGTGCTCTCCCTGTGTCAACTCTCTGTGCTCACTTTGTCTTTGTTGAAGCAGTTGAGGACTGCTCTTCACTCTTCACACACACAGCAGTGAAACTCTGGAGCTGCTCTTCCTCCTGTTGGAGCCAGTGTTCCTCTGTTCCTCTTTAATCTGTTGTCTCGGGGTTTCCTTGCTTCACACTGGGATCAGGACTCGCACCAGCCGATCTGAACACCTGCAGGAGAGAAGGAGAAATACTTTATCAATAATTTGAAGATCAAACCAAAATCACTTTAAAAAAAACCAAACAAACATCATTGTTCAATTATCAATAATACATTTAATCGGATCTGAGGGGTCATGTTCCTTGATTTTACAGACTTCAGTCACAAATACAATGTCATTTGTTCCAACCAACAATTTACGCAGCTGTTCAGCAAATCCACGAGCTCTTGTTGGAACTCTCTTCAAGGTTTTTTGACGCACAAACTTTTCCCCTTATGTTTTTAAGATCTGTGTCATCAAATGAATGTTTCCTGTGCCCTTAAGAAGACGTGGTTCATGGAGCCTTTTTAATTTCCTGTAGCATTTTAGGACATCCCTTCTTGGCCTGATTTACCTCCAGCTATTTTAGTTTTTTTTCCTCACTTTATTTCTTTTTTGCAGAGGCTATGGCTATAATTTTCCCTCTCAGAACTGCTTTGGAAGCATCCCAGAGAATGGGCGGGAAAGTTTCACCAATATAATTTTCCTCCAGATAAGTCAATGTCATTGGGCATCTTTTCCTTAAACAAAGGGTCATTCATTGGCAAAGTTGATCTCAGAGACCGCCATGATTTCTGGTCCTGCCCAATCGGATCAATGCTGAACTGTACAGCTGCTTTTCAGCAGTCAACTGCTCGTTATCTACTTGGTGCCCTTAAAACAATGTAGTCTTTGTTGACAACTGGAGTGCGTTTTGGGGAAAGCCCGGGCTCATACGCACGGGTGCAGAGCAGCAGTGTAAGACCCTCCTCTGTCGCTGAGCTCTCGCCCGCTCTGTCACAAATTAAGTGTTGAGATTCAAGGCTCCTGTTGAGTTTAGAATCACATTTAAACTCCTCCTCCTGACTTCCAAAGCCATAAACGACCACGCCCCATCCAACCTCAAAGAGGCTATAGGACCTTATCATCCAATCAGAGCACTTCGCTCTCAAAATTGCTGGACTTCTGGTGGTCCCAGGGGTCTCTAAAAGCACAGCAGGAGGTAGAGCGTTTAGCTACCAAGCTCCTGTGCTGTGGAATCAGATCCTGTCCATGTTAAAGAGGCCGACACAGTCTCCGACACAGTCTCCGACACAGTCTCCGACACAGTCTCTTCATTTAAGACCAGGCTTAAAACGTTCCTCTTTGAAATTGCTTATGGTCAGGCCAGTTAGGACCAGGAATAAAGACCTACAGTAAATGGAAGCGCGTCCTCCTGTCCGTCCGAGGGAGTCGGATCTCTCCTTCACTGTGGAACTCCTCAAGTTTCTACTTTTTCCCAAAGAGGTTTGGTAGTTTTTCCTGGCCGAGAAGGAGGGTCTAAGGACAGGGGGGCTTGGGACATTACCAAGTCCCTATGAACACTGTTTTATTCTGGTTTTCACTGCCGAGGAAACTGTTGATGTGATTTTGGGCATGACAAAAAAGAATTGAATTGAATTAAGCAGCCTGGCATTGAACCTCCAAAGTGTGTTTGTTCGTCTTTCCTCCAAGTCTACAGAAATGTAGATAAGAGCCTGATCACTTAAGTCTATTGTGCCTATTTCTGCTTCAGTGATTTTAGATCTGTCTTTATTGAAGATAAAGAAATAGACTATTCTGGAATAGTTTGTATGAGTATATTGGCGTGCATTAGGGTTCAGGTCCCTCCAGATGTCAATCAGTCCTATATTCTTCATAAATTTACAGAACTTCTAGTTTATTGTTCCTCCAGTGCCCCTGGAGGTCGACAGGGGCAGTGTCGGCTTAACATGAAGATTCCAATCCCCGCCAAAGATCAGGATTCCCTCAGTTACAATCAGGTCCATGACATCTGTATGGGTGATATCGCCCCCTGGTGGATTATACACATTCACATTCTGCCCTTTGTCTTTACATACAAAACTCTGTTCAAAAGCGATTCGGTTTGAGATCAATACTGCCCTCTAGTCTTTACCTCCGAATGATGAATAGTAAAATGTTTTATTACAACATTTTTGTCCATTATTTATGTTCTATACTTAAATGTGTTTCTTGTAACTACATCAAGACTATTTTCTCCTCGCACATTTTTGTCAGTATCTTTGTTTGATTGGGTTCAATATGCCGGGAAGATTAAAGGATGCGACTCGTAACAATGGGTTGATTGCATTGACTTTTCTCTTTTAATTTACAAATGTTACAAACTCTCTGGACGAACACAAAACACAAACACAAAAACTACAGAAACACGAACAGATGAGAAGAAAAAAAAACATGCACAGAACCCAAAACCTGATCGTAAAAAGGAGGGAAGTCCGTTCCTAATGAAGGGCCCCCCTGAACGTCTCCCGCCTGCTCCTGGAGCCAGTCCTTACAGAATTGAATACACCTCCACAGACCACTACGCTCCTCCCCCACGTTAAGTGCGCGTAACTAAACACTAGAGCGTAAGTACAAAACAGACACGGGGCATAAAGTCTGAAGCCAACAAGAAACAAGTCACATTAGAACCATCAACCTTCAAAAACATGGAACCGTCTTACTTATGATGGGACCATTACAATGTGTGTATGTCTACAGTAATGGGAGGGACCACTAAGAACCTTCGGTGTTCTCCTCACCCTCCTCACCCTCCTCACCCTCATCACCCTCCTCATCTTGTGGGTGTAAAGGCGCATGTCGCAGCAGGAGGCGCAGCAGTACAACTAGCCAGTCCACGTCATGTCCAGAAGTCCGTGTCCATCTTTTCTCATGTGGATATTTAAGGTTGATTTATGAGCAAATGTTTTCTCGCAGATCAAACAGCTGTAAGGTTTCTCGCCAGTGTGACGCCTCATGTGGATTTTGAGTTGTTGCGTTCGGCCAAAAGTTTTATTAACAAACGAGCAGCTGTAAGGTTTTCTCCCCGGTGTGGGTAAACACATGTTTAGCCAAGTTAGCACTTTGAGAAAATGTTTTCTGACAGGTTGAGCAGCTGTAAGGTCTTTCTCCTGTGTGAACTCTCTTATGATTATCCAAAGATGTTTGTGTACTAAATGTTTTCTTACAGGTTGAACAGCTGTAAGGTCTTTCCCCTGTGTGATGTCTCATATGGATTTTCAGATGGTCCGTTCGGGCAAAAGTTTTGCTACAAACTGAGCAGCTGTAAGGTCTTTTCTCCTGTGTGAATTCTGATGTGTCTTTCTAACTTCAGTTTTGTCTTAAATCTCTTCTTACAAACAAAGCACTCACATTCCTTGTCCCTCCCGCTCCTCTCCAGCTGCTGCCTCCTCCAGCTGCTCCTCCTCAGCTGCTCCTCCTCCAGCTGCTCCTCCTCCTCCAGCTGCTCCTCCTCCTCCCAGTCCCTGC
This sequence comes from Chaenogobius annularis, assembly GCA_015082035.1. Taxonomy (NCBI): domain Eukaryota; kingdom Metazoa; phylum Chordata; class Actinopteri; order Gobiiformes; family Gobiidae; genus Chaenogobius; species Chaenogobius annularis. The sequence goes on along the minus strand of BJKM01000443.1, from coordinate 337,780 downwards.
TCCTCCAGTCCCTGCTCCTCTGCTCCTCCTCCTCCTCCTCCTCCTCCTCCTCCAGTCCCTGCTCCGTGCCCCTCTGTGACAGTGGCTCTGCTCTCTGCTCCACACTTGTATTTGCTGAATAGACCTGAGTTGTGTGCAGCTGTACTTGTGTCTTTTATCTGGACTTGGTTGTGGTGGTCTCCATCAGCCTCTGTCTCCATCTGTGCAGTTGAACTTGTGGCTGGAGTGTCCCAGTCTTCATCATTGTCAGTTTGTTCCTCAGTCTCTGAGTGTAAATGTCCATGTGGGTCTAAGCTGATGTCTGCTCCTGCTCCTCCACAGTGCTCTCCCTGTGTCAACTCTCTGTGCTCACTTTGTCTTTGTTGAAGCAGTGAGGACTGCTCTTCACTCTTCACACACACAGCAGTGAACTCTGGGAGCTGCTCTTCCTCCTGTTGGAGCCAGTGTTCCTCTGGTTCCTCTTTAATCTGTGCAGTCTCGGGGTTTCCTCACTCACACTGAGATCAGGACTGCACCAGTCAATCTGAGCACCTGCAGGAGAGAAGGAGAAATACTTCATCAATAACTTGAAATCAAACCAAAATCACTTAGAAAAAAATCAAAAGCAACATTGTCATTATCAATAATACATTTAATGGATCTGAGGGGTCATTTTCCTTGATTTTACAGACTTCAGTCACAAAATACAATGTCATTTGTTCCAACCAACAATTTACGCAGCTGTTCAGCAAATCCACGAGCTCTTGTTGGAACTCTCTTCAAGGTTTTTTGACGCACACACTTTTCCCCTTATGTTTTTAAGATCTGTGTCATCAAATGAATGTTTCCTGTGCCCTTAAGAAGACGTGGTTCATGGAGCCTTTCACCAGTCAAACATAAGTGCTCAACAAACCTAACCATAAAGCCACTGAGGCACAGTCCAGGGTTTAGACTCTACGCAGTAAAAGAATCAAATCTGACAGAGAAATGCATTATAAGCATAACCCATTATTGTACGCTTCGGCACAGCAAACATACAGGTGTTCCCTCCTGCAGCCGCTCTGTCCAACGGGAAAAATCATACGGCCATAAATCCGAGAGGAGACACAGCGAGGGGAGAGGAGACACAGCGAGGGGAGAGGAGACACAGCAAGGAGAGAGGAGACACAGCGAGGGGAGAGGAGACACAGCGAGGGAGAGGAGACACAGCGAGGGAGAGGAGACAGAGAGAGGAGGAGAGGAGACACAAGCAAGGAGAGAGGAGACACAGCAAGGAGAGAGGAGACACAGCAAGGACAGAGGAGACACAGCGAGGAGAGAGGAGACACAGCGAGGAGAGAGAGACACAGAGAGGAGAGAGGAGACAGAGAGAAGAGAGAGAGGAGACACAGAGAGGAGAGAGGAGGACACAGCAAGGAGAGAGGAGAAACAGCAAGGAGAGAGGAGAAACAGCGAGGAGAGAGCGAGACACAGCGAGGAGAGAGGAGCCACAGCGAGGAGAGAGAGCCACAGCGAGGAGAGAGGAGACACAGCGAGGAGAGAGGAGACACAGCGAGGAGAGAGGAGACACAGCGAGGAGAGAGGAGACACAGCGAGGAGAGAGGAGCACAGCGAGGAGAGAGGAGACACACGAGCGAGGAGAGACACAGGAGACACAGAGAGGAGAGAGGAGACACAGAGAGGAGCCACAGCAAGGAGAGAGGAGCCACAGAGAGAGAGAGGAGCCACAGAGAGGAGAGAGGAGACACAGCGAGAGGAGAGAGGAGACACAGCGAGGACAAGAGGAGACAGTGAGGACAGAGGAGACACAGAGGACAGAGGAGACACAGTGAGGACAGAGGAGACACAGTGAGGACAGAGGAGACACAGTGAGGACAGAGGAGACACAGTGAGGACAGGACAGACAGGAGACACAGCTGAGGACAGGAGACAGTGAGGACAGAGAGACAGAGGAGGAACAGTGAGACAGAGGGACACACAGAGGAGACACAGTGAGGACAGAGAGACACAGTGAGGACAGAGGAGACACAGTGAGGACAGAGGAGACACAGTGAGGACAGAGGAGACACAGCGAGGACAGAGGAGACACAGCGAGGACAGAGGAGACACAGCGAGGACAGAGGAGACACAGTGAGGACAGGAGACACAGTGAGGACAGAGGAGACACAGTGAGGACAGAGGAGACAGTGAGGACAGAGGAGACACAGTGAGGACAGAGGAGACAGCGGAGACAGAGGAGACACCGAGACAGAGGAGACACAGCGAGGACAGAGGAGACACAGCGAGGACAGAGGAGACACAGCGAGGACAGAGGAGACACAGCGAGACAGACAGAGAGACACAGCGAGACAAGGAGACACAGCGAGGACAGAGGAGACACAGCGAGGACAGAGGAGACACACGAGACGAGGAGCGAGGACAGAGAGAGACAGCGGAGACAGGAACCAGCGGGACAGAGGAGACACAGCGAGGACAGAGGAGACAGCGAGACGAGGACACACAGCGAGGACAGAGGAGACACAGGAGACAGAGAGACACAGCGAGGACAGAGGAGACACAGTGAGGACAGAGGAGACACAGTGAGGACAGAGGACTGAGTGACGTTTGATGTCAAAACCTGATTGAACATTGGAGTTCGAGACCTTTTTTCTTCCACCTGCGATCGCAAATCGGACTTTGCTCTGGGCCTCACCTTCTTGCTCTGTGGAGCCGGACCCGCGGGCTCAGAACCGAGTCCAGGAGCTGCTGGTTCCTCTGGTTCTCCTCTTTGGAGCGACACAGTTCCTCCTCATACTCCGCTATGGTTCTTTCCACCAGCGCAAAGATCTCCTCCGCAGCCGCAGTCAGACGCGCGTTCACCAGAGCTCTCAGCGTCACGCTCCTTTCACACATCTTACACTCTGTTTTTAGCTTTAGCTTTAGCGTTAGCGTTAGCGTTAGCACAGCGCCGCACCGCCGTGTCGGACTTCCGCGCTAAATCCCGCCCACATTTCCGCCTTTTCAGAGTAAAAGACTTTTTTCTTTCTTTAAATCGAGCAGAATATTCAAAATTCTCTGTCTATGGATGGATTGTTTCGGCCTCTAATGTAATAAACACTTCTGTGCATGAATGAGTTCCTCATTTAAGCGCTTTGAGCGCCTTGAAGGTGGAAAGACACTTTATAATACGCTGTAAAACACTTACACGTGTTTTATTCCATGTTTATAGCTGAGTTATTAAACAGTGTGTTGCAGAGTAGATTGGATTGTACAGTAGGCTCTCTCAGTTAAGTGCTCACTTACATTAAGTATTGATGAAATTATGTTTGTGTTTTATTTTTCAAACGGGCTTAAACTTCCCAAAGAATTCACAAAACAAACAAAAAACTCCAATGTAAATATTTAGATCTAAATATCTGCTTAAAAGCCACTTTAAGGTGATATTACGCAGAGGATTTACAAACACTACAAAATATTAGAGTCAAATAGCCATCTTTCATCAGCCAATCATATTCAACACAGCTGGAGGTAAAAGGTCAAGAATGTAATGACAATACAATGATGATGATGTCATACTTCACCATTTTAAACACGGTATTTACAAATGTGGGACAATCATTGTATGTCACGTTAGCCTCAGAGGCTAACGCAGAGCAACCACCGCTAGAATCACCGAAAGGGAAATTCACGCTGGAAAGACGAGACCACCTTCGCCACACACTTGAATAGAAACAAAACAGATCTCCCAGGTGTTAATGCTCAACAAACTCTCAAATAAAAGATCAGAATCGGACTTCCAGCTCATGGTGACACACCGAGTGGACGCACCTCACATTTGACCCACTTCATTCCAAAGAACAACGACGAGAGATGAGCAAATAAGGAAGACACAAGTCCGATAACGCCACGGGACCAAAATAAACAAAGCTGATGGCCCATGGCTCCATTGGAAAACAGCCCACATCATGAGCTAACGAGGCTAACTAGGCTAACATGGCTAGCAAACCTGAGAGCCGCGCTCCCTCCCCGCCGGCCCAGATGTAGACTCTCGTGACTTCTTTGCATCGGAAGGTGGAGAGAATGTAATTGGTCATCGGCTGTGGCTTAAGATGTCTGAAGTGCAGCGTGCCGCGGAGTCTCTGAGAGCCGAGTTGTTAGCTACCATCGCTCCGGCGGCGTCAGAGGCAGTGACCGCTAAACTCAAAAGCAGCGGGAGTGACCGGAGCGTGCATGGAGGAGGTCGAGCAGCGTGTTTCAGACAATACGGACGACCTGCAGACAGTAAGGGCCGAGATGGAGGCGCTGCGGGCCAGGGTGACCACGCTGGAGGCGGAGAACAATAGCATGAAAAATAAGATCCTGGATTTGGACTCCAGATCCCGTCGTCCTAACCTGAGGCTTGTGGGCGTAGAAGAAGGAGTGGAAGGAAAAGACACCGAAAGCTTTTTGGAGATCATTCCAGAGCTTCTTATAAAGGAGTTGAATTATTATCTTTGAAACTTAAAAAACAACAAGCTGAAAGAACAATTTTTAAAACACATGACAAACAAAGTGATGTAATCTTAACTAAACAAGACCAAATTCAATCAGCATTTGAATTCTTTAATACAAAACTTTTTTCAAAAATTCCAGACAATAAAAATGATGATATAAGTTCCTCTCTGGACATGCTCAATTTGCCTGTTATGTCAGAAGAACGTCACAAAAAATTAGGAGCTGAAATAACCATTCTGGAAATACAAGGCGCAAATCTCCAGGAGCGATGGGACCACCTCAGAGTGGTCTAAAGCTCTAAAGACACACTTACTCCTTTCCTTTTGGCAACTTTTAACTGGGCTGAAGAAAGCTCAGACCCCTCCGAGTTGGAAAGAGGCCATCATATCCTTGAAACCTACAGAGGGGAAGGACCGACTGGATTGTGCCTCATATAGACCCATTTCTATTCTGAATGTGGACTATCGTTTCTACACCTCAATTATGTCCAAAAGAACGGAACAAATCAGATCAGATCGGATTTATGAGCCAACGACAAACACAAGACGACATCAGACCATCTTCAGAATCCGACTCAGAAAAGGTTTATTTCCATTGTCAATGAACAAAATTCACAAACAGGAACTTGTCTCGGCGTTAAAGGTGCCACATAAAACACTGAGCAATAACAAAAACAACATATATTAAATCAAAAAGGGCATTAAGAAACAATTCAAAATGACTATAGAATAAAATAAAAATTTAAAAAGGCATTACTACGTACACAAGAATTACAGTTACAGTTACAGTTGTGGTGCAGAAAGTGACAGTGCAGTGATGAATGGTTGCAGTTAAAGTGGGAGGAGTTTAGACATAATCTTTACACAGAATGAGCCAAATACACAAACAACAAAACAAAGTGTAATAATAAGTCTGGACCTGAGAAGGCTTTGGATCCTGTTAGACGGACTTATTTCAAATTGACCATATAATATAACAAATATTGGGGCTCTTTACGATGGTCCAACATCAAGAATTAAAGATCCACTGACTCTGGAAAGGGGGGTGGGACAGGGCTGTGCCTGGTCCCTCCTCCTGTTTGCTTTGTACTTGGAACCATTGGCCCAATTTATTAGACAAACAACAACAATTCATGGTGTTCTATTGTATTTGACCGAACCAGAAATGTCCACACTCAATGTGATGCACTTTCTCAACGAAGTTGGTCCAATGTCTGGATGCAAATTAAATGTACCCAAAACCGAAATTCTCTCTCACTGGCGCCCCCTCTGACCTTTAAAAAGACTTACCCATTTAAACGGCAAACAGACTCTCTTCGATCCTTAGTTGTTGTCCTCCATAGAGACCGAACACAATTATGGAGACAAATGATACCTCCTTTTTACTACTATAAAAAAGATCTTGAAACTCTTCCAGTTTCCATCCCCAACCGGCTGTTTGATGAGTGGAATAAAGCAATCGCAAGATTCATATGGCAAAGAAAAACATCCCGTCTCTGATTCAAAACTTTACAATTATTAAAAGGAAAAAGGAGGCGGGGCTTGCCTTGTTTGAAAAATGACTTTATTTCAGTTCCAATCAGAGCGTTGCTGGTGTGACCCAGAACATGAAGCTCAATGGAAACATACTGAGAGTAATGTTGTGCCGGGGGTTCCTGTGCAGGCCTTACTGGCACATGACAGACGCTTGGCTTGGGTCATGAGGAGGAAGTGAAGAATCCCTGGGTCAAAATCTGTGCTTACGACATGGAAGGAGCTGATCACAACATACAACTAAACAAAGAGGTTCAGGTCTTAAATACGATCAAAGTGTCACGCCAACAGCACCAAAGGTCTGGACAACAAAAGGCATAAGGTCTTTAACCATAGTAAAGGAGAATCATCTGAAGAGCTTTGAGGAGTTGAAAGAATCCTTTGGTTTAGAGAAACAGGACTTTTATCGGTTTTTACAAATAAGGAGTTATTATAACCAAGAGATTAAACAAAGCCGTGAGCATTGAAACCCTCTGAGATGTTTCATCAAGGCTTGAAAATCGGAACTTTTCGAGGGGAAAATATCTAAATTATATCAATGCATTTCTAAACTGGACTAATACTCCACTAAATATCATTAAACACAAGTGGGAAAGAGAGAGTGGTCTTGTTTTGACAGACAATGAGTGGGAAGATGTTAGTTCATCCCAGTGGAGGACTGCAAAGTCACTATGTTTGGAGAGAATTTAGTTGGAAGAATTTTGGTGTACTAGAAACAAGAAAAGAAGAAAAGGTGCAACATGAAACAGCAAATATAAAATGTATTAATTAATAAGGCATGAATAAGTATTAAATAAAATCAAATTAAAAAATAAAGTGAAAATGGAGTTGACATAATCATTAAGTAATTAAGTAAGTCAGAGTCATTTGTTTTCTTGGTGAATCACATTAGAACCATCAACCTTCAAAAACATGGAAGTGTCTCATGACGTGACCATTACTTGAATGATCAGACCTCATGGTTCATCAGCTTCTTTGTCCCAGTCCCTGAAACAAGCTCCTGGACCACCCTCTCGAGAAGGCCTTCAGTCTTGTCCCCCTCCTCACCCTCCGGTGGTCCCACAAGTCTGAGGTTGTTTCTGCAGGACCTGGACTCCAAATCCAGAATCTTGCTCTTCATATTCTTGTTCTCCACCTGTTTTCTCCACCTCGGCTTTCAGCTCCTGTAACTCATCCATAACGTGTGAGACACTGCATTTCACGCAATATAAGGGCCACCTGTTGTAAAGTCATGTCCTGTCTTCCATCACCACCACGAGGACGCTGATTGTTTTGCTTTTTCCCAGTTTCCTCATCTCTCACAGGTGAAAATGCGGTTGTAAAGGCGCATGTCGGCAGCAGGAGGCGCCAAGAGTGCAACTAGCCAGTCCACGTCATGTCCAGGAGCTCGTGTGCGTGTTTTCTCATGTGGCTATTTAGAGACGATTTATGAGCAAATGTTTTCTTACAGATCAAACAGCTGTAAGGTTTCTCGCCAGTGTGACGCCTCATGTGGATTTTAATTTGTTGTTTTCCGGGCAAAGGTTTTATTACAAACCGAGCAGCTGTAAGGTTTCTCTCCGGTTGACTTTTCATATGGATTTTAAGTTGATGTTTGCGGGCAAATGTTTTGTTACAAATTGAGCAGCTGTAAGGTTTTTCCCCTGTGTGAACTCGCACATGATAATTTAAAGAAGTTGTTGTGGTAAATCTTTTCTTACAAAAAGAACAATTGTAAGGTTTCTCTCCTGTGTGAATTCTCATGTGTGTGTTTTTAAGCTCTGTTTAAGTGTAAATCTCTTCCGACAAAACAGAGCACTCATATTTCCCTCCTCCTCCTCCTGCTCCTCTGCTGCTCCTCCTGCTCCTCCTGCTGCTCCTCCTGCTGCTCCTCCTCCTCCTCCTCCTCCTCCGAGTCCCTCCTCCGTGCCCCTCTGTTGACAGTGGCTCTGCTCTCTGCTCCACACTTGTATTTGCTGAATAGACCTGAGTTGTGTGCAGCTGTACTTGTGTCTTTTATCTGGACTTGGTTGTGGTGGTCTCCATCAGCCTCTGTCTCCATCTGTGCAGTTGAACTTGTGGCTGGAGGTTTCCAGTCTTCATCATTGTCAGTTTGTTCCTCAGTCTCTGAGTGTAAATGTCCATGTGGGTCTAAGCTGATGTCTGCTCCTGCTCCTCCACAGTGCTCTCCCTGTGTCAACTCTCTGTGCTCACTTTGTCTTTGTTGAAGCAGTGAGGACTGCTCTTTCACTCTTCACACACACAGCAGTGAACTCTGGGAGCTGCTCTTCCTCCTGTTGGAGCCAGTGTTCCTCTGGTTCCTCTTTAATCTGTGCCGTCTCGGGGACTTCCTCACTCACAGGATCAGGACCGCACCAGTCAATCTGAACACCTGCAGGAGAGAAGGAGAAATACTATATCAATAACTTGAAATGTCGGTGTAATCCCTCGTTCGTCCAGCAGTGTTCCATTGTAGAAAAAGATTCAGTTGTTTCATCTGGACTGTTTTAGAAAAAAAAACGATACGTTTCGACTCTCATCCAAGAGTTATTCTCAATCTGAGAACTCCTGTTTATATCCTACTCCGTGAAAGCCCTGCCCACAGGGCGGGACCTCCTGATAATGGCCATTGATACTTAATTAGGATGGGCCATCTACATCCTATGGTTCACTGATTTGGCTCCCTCTCCTTGAGTGCCTGATTAGCATCCGAATGACTCGGGCGTCTCCATGGTCCAGGTGTTCCCTCCTGCAGCCGCTCTGTCCAACGGGGAAAAATCATACGCCCACAAATCCTGCTGAGCCCTCCCACCTCGACCTATTCACCCCCTTGACAAATGAAAACAATTAACTTAATTACTTCACCAAATAAGCAGAAATAATGTAAACAATATGCAAAATAAAGACAGATCGCTCAAACAATAGGAATTAATTAATTGGGGGTGGGGCTAAAACCATTTCTCTACAGAGGGGTCAAAGGTCACTGCAGTTACTGTGATGTCGTGCTGTTTAAAACTGTGGAAACATCACTGTTGTTTCAATGAAGACGCACTTTTGAGACGACCCCTAAAGTCCTAAAGAGGGAGGAGACAAGGAGACGCGGTGAGGAGCCACAGCGAGGGAGAGAGGAGCCAGAGCGAGGAGAGAGGAGCCAGAGCGAGGAGAGAGGAGCCAGAGCGAGGAGCCACAGCGAGGAGAGAGGAGACACAGCGAGGAGAGAGGAGACACAGCGAGGAGAGGAGACACACGAGAGAAGGAGACACAGCGAGGAAGAGAGCCGAGCGAGGAGAGAGGAGCCAGAGCGAGGAGAGAGAGCCAGGCGAGGAGAGAGGACCAAGCGAGGGAGAGAGAGCCAGCAGCAGAGGGAGAGGGCCAGACACAGAGGAGGAGAGAGCCAGAGCGGGAGAGAGGAGCCAGCAGCGAGGAGAGAGGAGCCAGAGCGAGGAGAGAGGAGCCCAGAGCGAGGAGAGAGGAGCCAGAGCGAGAGGAGAAGAGCCAGAGCGAGGAGAGAGGAGCCAGAGCGAGGAGAGAGGAGCCAGAGCGAGAGAGCGCAGCCAGAGCGAGGAGACACAGCGAGGAGAAGGAGACACAGAGAGGAGAGAGGAGACACAGAGAGGAGAGGAGAGAGGAGCCACAGCGAGGAGAGAGGAGCCAGAGCGAGGAGACACAGCGAGAAGACACAGCGAGGAGAGAGGAGCCAGAGCGAAGAGAGAGAGAGAGCCAGAGCGAGGAGAGAGAGACCAGAGCGAGGAGAGAGCACAGAGAGAGAGGAGCCACAGCGAGGAGAGAGGAGCCACAGCGAGGAGAGAGGAGACACAGCGAGACAGAGGAGCACAGCGAGGACAGAGGAGACACAGCGAGGACAGAGGAGACACAGCGAGGACAGAGGAGACACAGCGAGGACAGAGGGCGGGAGCCACAGCGGAAGAAGAGAAGGAGCCACAAGAGAGAGGACGAGAGGAGCGCCACAGAGAGACCACAGAGAGGAGCCACAGAGAGGAGAGGGAGGACACAGAGAGGAGGAGAGGAGCAAAGAGAGGAAGAGAGGAGACACAGCGAGAGAGAGAGGAGAGACCAGCGAGGAAGAGGAGAACACAGCGAGGACAGAGGAGACACAGTGAGGACAGAGGACTGAGTGACGTTTGATGTCAAAACCTGATTGAACATTGGAGTTCGAGACCTTTTTTCTTCCACCTGCGATCGCAAATCGGACTTTGCTCTGGGCCTCACCTTCTGCTCTGTGGAGCCGGACCCGCGGGCTCAGAACCGAGTCCAGGAGCTGCTGGTTCCTCTGGTTCTCCTCTTTGGAGCGACACAGTTCCTCCTCATACTCCGCTATGGTTCTTTCCACCAGCGCAAAGATCTCCTCCGCAGCCGCAGTCAGACGCGCGTTCACCAGAGCTCTCAGCGTCACGCTCCTTTCACACATCTTACACTCTGTTTTTAGCTTTAGCTTTAGCTTTAGCGTTAGCGTTAGCACAGCGCCGCACCGCCTCGTGCGGACTTCCGCGCTAAATCCCGCCCACATTTCCGCCTTTTCAGAGTAAAAGACTTTTTTCTTTCTTTAAATCGAGCAGAATATTCAAAATTCTCTGTCTATGGATGGATTGTTTCGGCCTCTAATGTAATAAACACTTCTGTGCATGAATGAGTTCCTCCTTTAAGCGCTTTGAGCGCCTTGAAGGTGGAAAGACACTTTATAATACGCTGTAAAACACTTACACGTGTTTTATTCCATGTTTATAGCTGAGTTATTAAACAGTGTGTTGCAGAGTAGATTGGATTGTACAGTAGGCTCTCTCAGTTAAGTGCTCACTTACATTAAGTATTGATTGAAATTATGTTTGTGTTTTATTTTTCAACGGGCTTAAACTTCCCAAAAAATTCACAAAACAAACAAAATCTACAATGTAAATATTTAGATCTAAATATCTGCTTAAAAAGCCACTTTAAGGTGATATTACGCAGAGGATTTACAAACACTACAAATATAGAGTCAAATAGCCATCTTTCATCAGCCAATCATATTCAACACAGCTGGAGGTAAAAGGTCAAGAATGTAATGACAATACAATGATGATGATGTCATACTTCACCATTTTAAACACGGTATTTGAACTCTTCCTGTTCAAATCTGTCAAAGCAGAACAGTAATTCATTTGAATAAAAGATCAGAATCAGAAAAAGGTTTATTGCTTTTGTCAGTGAATAAAAACAAGATTCACAAACTGGAACTTTCTCCGGTAAAATGTGCAACATGAAACAACAAATATAAGAGCAAAATATAAAATACATTAATTAATAAGGCAAGAATTAAAAACTGGGTATACTTAAATGAGATAAAATAAACTTATACTAAATACTGTTGTGGTGAAAGTTGGAAAAAAACAAGCAATGAAAATGGAGATGACATGATCATTAAGCAATTAAGGTACGAGGTTTAATATTGTCAGAGTCATTTGTTTCTTGGTGAATCACATTAGAAACATCAACCTTCAAAAACATGGAAGTGTCTTAATGATGGGAGCCATTACTTGAAGTTCCCAGACCCCACGTTGGTGTGCTCCAGTTCTTGTTGCAGTTCAGTTCTCTGTGTTTTGCACCCTCCTGAGGACCACCTCTGCCTCTGCTGGTGTTTTGAGCAGTTTCTTTTCTCTTCAAAAGTCCCCAGAAGAACTGCAGGGGAACGAAAAGCCACGCCTCAGTTGGCTCTGTCTTGAGTTCCTCACAGATGTGAGTTGAAACTTGGCTCGTTGCTGACGGAGTTCGTATGGTTATGTCTTGTGCCAGAAACACCCTCTTGCCTTTTTGTTAACTGGAGGTCTCCTTCTGCTTTTGCAGACTTCATTGACGCGCTCCTTCACGTGATGTTCAAGAAACTTCATTATCAGGCCTCGTGGTTCATCAGCTTCTTGTCCCAGTCCCTGAAACAAAAGCTTCCTGGACCCACCCTCTCGAGAAGGCCTTCAGTCTTGTCCCCCTCCTTCACCCTCCGGTGGGTCCACAAGTCTGAGGTTGTTTCTGCCAGGACCTGGACTCCACACATCCAGAATCTTGCTCTTATATTCTTGTTCTCCACCATCCTGTTTCTCCACCTCGCCCTTTTCAGCTCCTGTATTTAACTCATCCATAACGTGTGAGACACTGCATTTCACGCAATTATAAAGGGCCACCTGTGCTAAAGTCATGTCCTGTTCTATCCATCACCACCACGTGCAGAGGACGCTGATTGTCTTTCTGCTTTTTTTCCAGTTTCCTCATCTCTCACAGCGTCTCGCTCCTCGTTTTGAGCTGTTGAAACAAATGCGGTTGTAAATGGCGGCATGTCGGCAGCAGGAGGCGCAAGAGTGCAAACTAGCCAGCCCACGTCATGTCCAGAAGCTCGTGTGCGTTGTTTTCTCATGTGGCTATTAGAGACGATTTATGAGCAAATGTTTTTCTTACAGATCAAACAGCTGTAAGGTTTCTCGCCAGATTTGTAATTCTTTTTTGGTGACGCCTCATGTGGCTTTTGGAGATGTGGCGTTCGGGCAAAACGTTTTATTTACAACCCGAGCAGCTGTAAGGTTTCTCCCCAGTTGGGGTAAACACATGTTTAGCCAAGTATTAGTGCTTTGTTGGAAAATGTTTCTGACAGGTTGAGCAGCTGTAAGGTCTTTCTCCTGTTGTGAACTCTCTCATGGTTTTTGAGTTGTTGTGTCCGCGCAAAACTTTTGCTACAAACTGAACAACTTTAAGGTTTCTCTCCTGTGTGAATTCTCATGTTGTTGTTGTTTGTATCTAAGCTCTGTTTAAGTGTAAATCTGTTCGAACAAACGGAGCACTCATATTTCCCTTCTCCTCTTGCTCCTCCTCCTTGCCTCCTCCTAGCTCCTCTTGCCACTCCTCCTGCTCCTCCTCCTCTTGCCTCCTCCTGTTCCTCCTGCTCTCCTCCTCCTGACTGCTCCTCCTCTGCGCTCCTTCCTGCCAGTCCCTGCTCCCGTTTGCCCCTCTGTGACAGTGGTTCTGCTTCTCTGCTCCTCTTTTGCCTCCGTCCTCTTGCTCCTCCTCTTGCTCCTCTCTGCTCCTCCTTTCCAGTTCCTCCTCCTTTCCCAGTTTTTTTTTCCTCCTCCTCCTCCAGTTCCTCTCCTCCTCCAGTCCTCCTCCTCCTCAAGTTTCCTCTCCTCCAGTTCCTCCAGAGTTCCTCCATCGTTGTCCTCCTCCTCCTGCTCCCTCCTCCTCTGCTCCTCCTCCTCCCCCCCCCCTCCCCTCCTCCTCCCCTCCTCTCCTCCTCCTCCTCCTCCTCCTCCTCTCCTCCTCCTCCTCTCCGCTGCCCTCTTGTGACAGTGGGCTCTGCTCTTCTGCTCCACACTTGTATTTGCTGAATAGACCGTTGAGTTGTGTTGGGCCCCAGCTGTAACTGTGTCTTTTATCTGGACTTGGTTGTGGTGGTCTCCATCAGCCTCTGTCTCCATCTGTGCAGGTTGAACCTTGTTGGCTGGACGGTTCCCAAGTGCTTTCATCATTGTCAGTTTGTTCCTCAGTCTCTGAGTGTAAATGTCCATGTGGGTCTTAAGCTGATGTCTGCTCCTGCTCCTCCACCAGTGCTCTCCCTGTGTCAACTCTCTAGTGCTCACTTTGTCTTTGTTTGGAAGCAGTGAGGACTGCTCTTCACTCTTCACACCCAACACAGCAGGTGAACTCTGGGAGCTGCTCTTCCTCCTGTTGGAGCCAGTGTTCCTCTGGTTCCTCTTAATCTGTGTCTCGGGTTGTTTCCTGCCTTCACACTGGGCTCAGGACCACACCCAGTCAATCTGAGGCACCTGCAGGAGAGAAGGAGAAATTACTTTATTCAATAATTTGAAGATCAAACCAAAATCACTTAAAAAAACATTTTTATTTTAAATCTAAGTTCAAAGCTTTAGGAAGAAGGTAAATCTTTGAATGCCATCGATTTTGAACCCGATAAATGTTAACTTTTAAAATGATAGGCATTTTATTACATAGTTTCTGGTTCAATCTCCCGTGTCAAATTATTCTCTCGCTTTGGTGAGAGACAAATGTCATTTTGAGTCATCGAATTGACCCATAAAATCAAGGTTTCATAGACATGAACAACAACCATAATGTGTCCTTCTCATGGATACAGAATATACTGATAAGGATATATTAAGGATTTTACAAGGACCGGGATGAACCGGTTTTAGGCTCGACGTGTTTACACCAGCTCTCCTTAGAGGGGTCAATGGGTCAGGTGCACTGCAAGTTACTGTGATGTATGTAGTGATGCCATCACTTTATTGTTTCAATGGAAGACGCACTTTTGATGACGACCCCTAAAGTTACTATAAGAGGGGAGAAGAAGAACAGAGAGACGGCCGAGGACAGAAGGAGACACGCTAGAGGACGGAGCGACAAGGACAGTAGGAGACACGGCTGAGGACAGAGGAGACACGGCGAGGACAGAGGAGACACGGCGAGGACAGAGGAGACACGGCGAGGACAGAGAGACACGGCGAAGGACAGAAGGAGACACGCTGAAGGACAGAGAGACACGCGACGAGGACAGAGGGAGGACAGGAGGACATCGCGAGGACAGAGGAGACACGGAGGACAGAGGGACACGGGAGGACAGAGAGACTGGCGAGGAGACACTGGCGTAGGACAAGAGGAGACCGGCCTGAGGACGAAGGAGACACGGCTGAGAGGACAGAGAGAGACACGGCGAGGACATGAGGAGAACGGATCAGGGAGAAGGAGTAAGTAAGATAATGACCACTGGAGAAACATCACGCACTCTTCTGGGATGCAGCAAATGGCAGTGTTGAGGGGCAAGTAATTGCTGTCGCCAAAAATGAAGCAAAAGGAAGAAATTAACTAAAAAGATTTACAAGAACAAATTTAAACTTTTGGAAGTTAAAACCGGGAACCTCTCAAATGTGACAGGGAAATGTTAAAAAAAGAGCAAGTTTACTGACCTCACAGGAATTCATTTACAAAATTGGTGAAGACGTCTTATTGGTTCCTATGCCTAAAGTGATTCCTTCATATAATAATAATAGTATAATAGTAATATTGGCCCAATGTCTGGATACAAACCGAAGGTTACAAAAAAACTGAAATTCCATCCTACTGGCGACCCCCTCTGATGTTTAGAACGTAGGAACAGAATCCTTAAACAGTCAGGGGTGGTTCTCCATAAAAACGATACGCCCCTTTTTTTCTTCTATAAATAAGACCTTGAAAACGGAGCCATTTCCTGATCTTCATCCCAAAACCGGTCTGTTTGATGAGTGGAATAAATCACTCAATATTTATTTTAGAGAAAGAAAACCTTGAATACAAATGAAGACCCAGAACACTGCTGTACTGTGTGACCCGAGTAAGAGTAATGTTGTGCCGGGGTCCCTGTGCAGGCCTTACAGGCAACATGACAGTACGCTTGTGTCATGAGGAGGAAGTGAAGAATCCCTGGGTCAAATCTGCTGCTTACGACATGGAAGGAGCATGATTATGATCACAACATACAACTCAACAAAGAGGTTCAGGTCTTAAACTGGTCGGCTTCAGACCAAGGTTTTGGACCAAACAGAACTGACCTGAGACTCAAGGTCTGGATTACAAAAGGTCCAAAGGTTTTTCACCAGATTGTAAAAGAGAATCACATGAAAAGCTCTGAGATGTTGAAGGAATCCTCTGACCTGGAGAAACAGGACTTCTTATCTGTAAATACTTATAGAAGTTACTATAATCAAGAAATACAACAAAGCACCGAGGGAAATAATATCGAAAGTATATAAAGCATTAATGACCTGCACAGTCATTCTACTAAATACATCAAAATTAAATGGGTAATTTTTTTTTGACTGTCGAGGAGTGGGAAAACGTACTTCACAATGGAGGACCACAAAGTCTCTGGAGGGAGTTGTGTTGGAAGAATGTGACCTGTTTTTTATGACTCCACATCAAAGAGCTCGATATTCCCGTTGATGCCTTTGGAACATCGCAAAGAGATGGAACACAAACTGCACCGACGATTAAAGACCTCAGGGAGTTCGAGGAGATGGCGGAGGAGAGGGACTCGATGATCGGTGGCGATTTGGAGAGCGAGGCGGGGGAAACTTTTACTCCTGTCGAGTCTGGAAGGAAGAAACTTGGAAAGCCCAAGGGCCCATCCGGGTCAGAAGGTTCTGGCAGTGAGAAGCAGGAGAGTACGTGATCATAAAACGAGCGAGTGGAGTCCAGTGGCATAGATGATGGAAGCTAAGGTCGAGGAGGCCAGGCGATTGAAGACTACCCGGGCTGGAGGAAGATGTGCCAGCCTGTCAGTAATGTATGTAGATGTTCCACCACCGCTGCTTCAAGTGCCAGCGCTTTGGTCAGTCTGCAAAGGGGGGCAAAGATGTGGGGAATGTGCTGAAATGCTGTAACTGTGCGGAGAACATAGCTCTGCCTACAGGGGGCGCAAGTTTAGCAAAAGGGAAAACATCAAAGTCTCAAGGTATATCCTATGCCAAGGAAAGAGGTGACAGTGGATACGGTGGGGGTCCGGCACTGCTCCCAGCCAGTCAGAGAGTGAAGCTTCCGAGAGCGAAGCTTCCGAGAGCGAAGCTTCCGAGAGCGAAGCTTCAGAGAGCGAAGCTTCAGAGAGTGCTGAGGATTCTGTCCTCTTTCTGGTGGAAGTTTTGTGCGGCTCAAACGCAGAAGAAGTGTGAAAAGATCAGGATCGTCGCTAAAGCCGCAGGACGATACCTTGGAACAAAGGAGTGGAAGAAGTGGAAAACGCACTGCGGGACCCCCGGGACCTCCGGAGCACACGACCCTTTTACATGTCACATTCACACCAAATCATCAGTGAAGCTGTTATTTACTGTTATCACAGATGAACCGGGCACTCTGGCCCACTCTGGTCCGCTCTGGCCCGCTCTGGCCCGCTCTGGCCCGCTCTGGCCCGCTCTGGCCCGCTCTGGCCCACTCTGGCCCGCTCTGGACCACTCTGGCCACTCTGGCCCACTCTGGCCCACTCTGGCCCACTGGCCCACTCTGGCCCAGTGTCGGTACAAAACAGTTGAATACATTCAAGAATTAATGTATGTGAAAATCTGTTACAGACCTGCCCACTGGCCCCTCCCCCTCTGTCCCTTTGTCCTCTTTGTGTGTGTGTGACGTGGCCCACATTACCTCCGCTTCGTAAATGCGGGCCACATCTGATCTGGGCCTCACCTTCTGCTCTGTGGAGCCGGACCCGCGGGCTCAGAACCGAGTCCAGGAGCTGCTGGTTCCTCTGGTTCTCCTCTTTGGAGCGACACAGTTCCTCCTCATACTCCGCTATGGTCTTTTTCCACGTCAGCGCAAAGATCTCCTCCGCAGCCCGCAGTCAGACGCGCGTTCACCAGAGCTCTCAGGCGTCACGCTCTTTCACACATTTTACTCTTCTTCCTCTTCTTCTTCTTCTTCGTTTGTCGAGGGCGCTCTAGCAGATTAGCTTCAGTTCTTTTACACTTTACAAACTGTTTTCAGCTTACTTCGAGTTTAGACCGCGTGTCAGACTTCCGCTTAACCCCCCCTTCAGAGTAAAAGACATTTCTTTTCACATTTGCGTGGTCTTTCAGTGGTCTTTCCATGGTCTTTCAGTAGTCTGTTCGGTGTCTTTCGTGGTCTCTTCGTGGTCTTTCGGTGGTTTTCGGTGTCTTTCGTGGTTCTTTTCGGTGGTCTTTCAGTGGCGGACTGGTCAGGTGATGTCGTTTTCACATTCGTAGACCGAGTCAAACGAAGTCATTTGAACTTATTGTTCATGAAGGGCAGTTTGTTAAATAACGCCGAAAACTCAAGTAAAGGCAGTAAGTACTGTGACTGAAACTTCTATGTTAGAGCATATATATGAAGAAAATACAAGGAAAAATAACTATAGTCTTTTTTTAATTAAATAAAACCTTATTTGTCTTTTTTTTCGTGGTCTGTCCTTCCCCTTCGTGTCCTGTCCCTCCCTCGTGTCGCCCCCTCGCGAGTCTGTCCTCCTCGCGGCGTCCCCTCCTCGCGTCTGTCACTCCTGCGCGTGTCCCCTCTCGTCTG
>BJKM01000443.1:297266-317266 GCA_015082035.1 Chaenogobius annularis | reverse complement strand
ATCGCACTGTTTGTGTCTCCATCAGGCCTCGTTCTCCATCTGTGAAGTTGAACTTGTGCTGATGTTCCCAGTCTGTTCGATCATGTCAGTTGTTCCTCAGTCTCTGAGTGTTAAATTCATTGTGTCTAGCTGATGATCTGCTCTCTTGCTCCTCCACATGCTCTCCCTGTGTCAACTCTCTGTGCTCAACTTTGTCTTGTGAAGCAGTGAGGACGCTCTTCACTCATTCATCACACACAGCAGTGAAACTCTGGGACTGCCTCCTCCCTGTTGACCAGTTTCCTCTTGTTCCTCTTTGATCTTGCAGACTCGGGTTTCCTGCTCAACTATCTCTTGCGTCTGTATGGACTTGTAAACCTGCCCAAAACATAACAACAATAGTAATGAATGTTGTGCTTTTCTGTTCGGGAGAAGCACGCTCTCACACCGTAATTCACTACTGTCTCTGAACAAGTAACAACGTGACATTTTGGCTTTTTTGCAAATCTTGATACTAATAATTCCTTCATATACATCTTTTGCAAGAAATACATTTCATTATTTTGACAAAAATACACCTCATAATATGTCCAATATACCTAAACACGCTGACCAAGAAGTAATACGAATGTACCGTTTAATAAACGCTGTAATCCAAGTAATGCATTAGAAAAACCATATTACAATATTCTGTTCATATCGTTCTTCCGATAGAAGAACATTTATTTGATATCAGTGCTAAAATTAACCAGATCGGAAACGCAGAGGAGCCACACCAGGCCCTCCACTATTTGTCACACGCAATGAAAAACTGCTCAGTCTGTGTAAACGGATGTGGTAAAGTCCTTGTAAAGACCGCCTTGTAAAGTCTTTGTAAAGTCCTTTAGTCCTTGTAACCTTGTAAAGTCTTTAAGCCTTGTAACAGTCCTTGTAAAAAGTCCTTTAAAGTCCTATGTAAAGTCTTTGTAAAGTCCTTGTAAAGTCCTTGTACAAGTCCTTGTAATAGTCTTTTGTAAAGTCTTGTAAGTCTTTGTAACGATCCGTGTAAATCCTTGTAAATCCCTTGTAAAGTCCTTGTAATCTTGTAAAGTCTTTTAAATCCTTGAAAGTCCTTGTAAAGTTCCTTGTAAGTCTTGTAAAAGTCTTTAGTACAAGTCTTTGTAAATCCTTTGTAAATCCTTGTAAAGTCCTTGTAAATTTCTTTGTTAAATTCCTTGTAAATCCTTGTAATTCTTTAAATTTCCTTGTAAAGTCTTTTGATAAAGCCTCTGTAAAGTCCTGTGTAGATCCTTGTAAAATCCTCTGATAAAATCCTTTGTAAATCTTTGTAAAATATGTGGGAGCCATCCTCCCATCATCTGTGGATGATTCTGACTATGTATCTATCTGTTCTGTACAGGGTAGAAATAACCAAAGTATTTGTTACTTAAGAATTTTCATGCTTAATTACTCTTGAGCATTCACAGTTTCGTGTCAATCAGAACTCCTATTTTTCTACTCTTTTTTCTCTATCCACTTTCTACTCAGCACTCCAATGGGAGAACACATCACGTCATCTCAGGCCAGCTCCAATGAGTGAGAACATCAGTCATACTCAGGCCATCCAATTAGAGAACATCAGTCATTCTCAGGCAGCTCCAGATGAGATAAGACATCAGGTCATCACACCCAGCTCCAATGAGGAGAAGACATCATATCTCAGCAGCCAAATGAGGAAAACATCATCATCTCAGGCAGCTCCAATGATTTTGGGATTAAGTTATCATTTCAGTCTATTTTCTTCTTATTTGCTATATCTTGCTCATATGAGTTGATGAAGGTCATTCATTTTGTTCATTTCTCAGTGTCCTATCTCCTATTTATGTAGGTGAAAAACATTTTGTGTTTGTAGGCAATCTTATTTGTTTTTTTGTTTGTCTGTGTAAGTTCGTCCAATGAGGATGTAAATTTCTCTGTTTATGTTTTTTCTATCTATTTTTTTATTTCTTTCCAATGAGGAAGAATTTTTCTATTCTTTTATTTTTTTTCTTTTTTTTTTCTATTTTTTTTCTTGTTTCGCGAATGAGGTGGGAGAGGATGGCAGGGTTCAGTCATCCTGCGGCACTCCAATGATGAAGAAACATCTGAGGAGTTCATCTCAGCAGCTCCAATGAGAGAAACAGTCAGGTCATCAGGCAGTGCCAATAGGAGAAACATATCAATCTCAGGCAGCATCAATGAGGAGAAACATTCAAGTTCATCTCAGGCAGCTCCAATGAGGAGAAACATCAGTATCTCAGGCAGCTCCAATGACGGAGAAAACAGGTCTATCTCAGGCAGCTCCAATGAGGAGAAAGAAACATTCATGTCATCTCAGCAGCTCCAGATGAGGAGAACATCAGGTATTCTCAGCCAGCTCCAATAGAAGAAACATCAGTCATCTCAGACAAAAGTCCAATGAGGAGAAATCAGTATCTCAGCAGCCAATGAGGAGAAACATCAGGATATCCAGTCATCTCAGGCAGCTCCAATGAGGAGAAACATCAGGTCATCTCAGTTCACAGGGCTCAAATCTACTAGGTCAAAATAATGCCTTAAGTCCACTCGAGTCTACAATGGCAGTCATATATCGGTGCCCGTCTGTCCACACAGGAGTGGTCCGGCTGTTCCGCCAGTCACAACCTGATTTCAACGCCCAGAAGACAGTAGATGCACCGGTCGACAAGACTACAGCCCCTCTGTGTATAGTTAATGTGATGCTGCAACTTCCATCCTCTGTAGAGCCAGATCCCCTCAGCAGAGCCACTCCCTCAGGCAGTGAGCCACTCCCCTCAGGCCAGGAGCCACTCCCCTCAGGCCAGGACCGCTCTCAGCAGAGCCACTCCCCTCAGGCAGGACAACCAAAACCTCCGCCACATGAAGTTCTTTACCTCAATGAACACCTTAACTCCTCCCAACTTCTTTGCACACTCTACCTTAGTCTTTATGCTGCGTGTCCTTTTTCAGGAGTTTATCTAGGCGTCTTTGATCGTCATTGTCGTGTTGTCGCACCTCAAGACAAAGCACGTTCCTCGTTTGAACTTGTCACTGACAAAGCAGAATAAACCTTCTGACTC
Source organism: Chaenogobius annularis (assembly GCA_015082035.1). Classification (NCBI taxonomy): domain Eukaryota; kingdom Metazoa; phylum Chordata; class Actinopteri; order Gobiiformes; family Gobiidae; genus Chaenogobius; species Chaenogobius annularis. The sequence goes on along the minus strand of BJKM01000443.1, from coordinate 314,192 downwards.
TGTTAACCACGCCCCAGTCACTGAGCAGAATCTGCTCTCTCCTCCTGCTCCTCTCCTGACTCCTCCTCCTCCTCCTGCTCCTCCTCGCATGCTCTCCTCCTCCTGCTTGCCTCTCCTGCTGCTGCTCTCCTCCTGTTTCTCCCTCTGGTCATCCTCATGCTCCTCCTCCTCTGCTGCCTCTCCTGCTGCTGCCTCTACCCTGCTGCCTGCCTACCTCCCCCTCTGCTCCTCCTCCTCCTCTCCCCTCCTGCTGCCTCCTCCTCCTGCGCTGCCCCCTGCTGCTGCTCTCCTGCTGCCTCCTCCCCTCCGCTGCTCGTCCTCTCCTCCTTGCTCTCTCTCCTCCTGCGCCCCTCCATCCTTCTGCTCCACTGCTGCTCCTCCTCCTCCTGCTTGCCCTTCCCCCGCCACTCTTCCTCCTGCTGCCCCTCCTCCTCCTCCTCCTGCCCCTCCTCCTCCTCCTACCTGCCTCCCCTCCTCCCCCCTCCCTCCTGCCCTCCTCCTCTTCTCTCTGCTCCTCCTGCCCCTCCTCCTCCTGCCCCTCCACCTCCTGCTCCTTCTCCTCCTGCCCCTCCTCCTCCTCCTGCCCCTCCTCCTCCTGCTCCTCCTCCTCCTGCTCCTGCTCCTCCTGCTCCAGTTTGAGATTCTCTTGGTGAAATCGTGTTTCAATCAAAACTAGCCTAAGACAATGGTCGATGATGGTCATGTTTTATTTGACGTTGAAATGATCAGAACCGGGCCACAGCAGAACCGGGCCACAGCAGAACATGAGCCTTTTACACAGAAATACACTTTCCAGACACTTCCTGTTTGAACACGGCGGTGCAAGAAGTACAAGTATGTAGAATACTACTCAGAGCACGAGTTACTTGTTACTTTTTCATTTCATATAATTTTAGCAGCATTTCGGAACCATATTTTGTACAAACGTTGAACAATGAAGCCCATAACTGAAGTACCGTGAGCAGAACTCACTTTCCGGCCCGATGAACAGCTCTGTTTGGGTCACATCACGATCAGAACATGTTTAGACCCCGAACAGCCCTGATGCCCTTCCTCGAGGACCCACCTTCTGTCCTGTGGAGCCTTTTCAGAACCGAGTCCAGGAGCCTCTGTTTCTTCTGGTTCTTCTGGTTCTCCTTCTCTCTGGGGCCGCACGGTTCCCCCTCGCGTTCCTCCTCCGGCTCCTTCACTAAAGCTCGCAGCATTTGGCCTTTAAACATGTTCCAAACTGTGGTTAAATGTAGTTTTAGCTCGGAGCTAACCACGGCACCGCTGCAGTGCCTCTGCGCCTGCGCACTTCCGCGTTAAGCCCCGCCCACATTCCGCAGATAACCAGAGAAAAGCAAAGAGCAAAGAGCAGCAGCAAAAACTCTAAGATAAGGATTTAAAAGCGCCTGCTAATGTTTAACTGCGCGAGCAAAAGTCAAAATGAGAAACTAACCATGAGCCAACGAGAAGAACAAACAGCAGAATGACTAACTGAGACAACAGAGAAGAACAAACCATGACTAACCAGCCAACGAGAAGAACAAACAGCAGAATGACTAACCATGAGCCAACGAGAGCCAACGAGAGAACAAACAGCAGAATGACTAACCATGAGCCAACGAGAAAGAACAAAACAGCAGAAAGTCTAACCATGAGCCAACAAGAAACAAACAGCAGAATGACTAACCATGAGGCCAAACGAGACAACAGCAGAATGACTAACCATGAGCCAACGAGAAGAACAAACAGCTGGAATGTCTAACCATGAGCCAACGAGAACAAACAAGCAGAAATGACTAACCATGAGCCAACCGACAAGAACAAACAGCAGAAAGACTTAACCATGAGGCCAACAAGAACAAACAGCAGAATGTTCTAACCATGAGCCAATGAGAAGAACACAACAGCAGAATGACTAACCATGGGCAACAGAAACAAACAGCAGAATGACTAACCATGAGCCAACAAGAACCAAACAAGCAAATGACTAACCATGAGCCAACTGCTTCTTCTTCTGCTTCTTCTGACTTTGAAGTTCAACTGTGAGTCTAGAATTATTCCTAAATAATTCCCTTTGGCCCCTGATCAGAGGAGAAGTGAGGAGGGGCTCAAGAAAGTGAGAGAGGAGCTCAGAGGAATGAGAGGAGCTCAGAGGAAGCGAGAGCGGCTCAGAGGAAATGAGGAGGGGCTCAGAGACAGTGAGGGGAGGCTCAGAGAAAGAGGAGGTCAGAGAGAGGAGGGCTCAGAGGAAGGAGGAGGAGCTCGGAGGAATGAGAAGTGAGGAGGGGCTCAGGAAGTGAGTGAGCTCCAAGGAAATGAGGAGGAGCTCAGAGGGAAAATGGAAGTAGGAGGGCTCAGAGGAAAAGTGAGGAGGCTCAGGAGGAAGAGGAAGTGAGGAGGAAGTTCAGAGGAATGTGAGGAGAGCTCAGAGGAAATGAGGAGGAGCTCGGAGGAAGGAGACGGGCTCAGAGGAAGTGAGGAGGAGCTCAGAGGAAGTGAGGAGGAGTTCAGAGGAAATGAGGAGGAGCCTTGAGGAAGTGAGGAGGAGCTCAGAGAAAATGAGGAGGGGCTCAGAGGAAGTGAGGGCTCAGAGGAAGTGAGGAGGAGGCTTCAGAGGAAATGGGAAGTGAGGAGGAGCTCAGAGGAAGTGAGGAGGAGTTCAGAGGAAGTGAGGAGGAGCTCAGAGGAGTGAGAAGAGGAAATGAGGAGGAGCTCGGAGGAAGTGAGGAGGGGCTCAGAGGAAGTGAGGAGGAGCTCAGAGGAAGTGAGGAGGAGTTCAGAGGAAATGAGGAGGAGCCTTGAGGAAGTGAGGAGGAGCTCAGAGGAAGTGAGGAGGGGCTCAGAGGAAGTGAGGAGGGGCAATATCACCGAGGCGACAGCCAGAGAACACCTTTTGACACACACTTGCATGGGATTGGTCGAGGCACAAAACAAGCTCCACCCCCTCTGATAACTTCTGGAGTGTTCTTGAGACGCCGGGAGAGTGTCACAACCAGCCAATGAGCTGTGAGCACAGTGTCATGTGACGCACTCTGACTCAAACCTTTGGATCTGGACCTCACTTATTTCACAGAATTCATTTATTAAACGTTTTGAGACGCACACGTGTCGCACGTCACACGTGTGCGTCGCACACGCACACCGCACACGCACGTAGCACGTCGCACACGCACGCAGCACGCGCACGTCGCACGTGTGATGTCACAAGAACACAAGCCAAAGCAAACATCAAAAGAAACAGTCACGACACGTTTAAATGTTCAAATCCAAATTTTAATATTGTAAATGAAGTCAAAGTCTTTTCCTCCATTTGCCTGATGTCTGTCCCTCTCTCAGTCCAGTCCTTGATCGTTGGTGATGTTTGTGTCATCCATTTCTTTGTGATGGCCTTTTTTCCTGCCTCCAAAAGGACATTCCAAAGGTATCCATGTCTTGTGTCCATGGCAGGAGTTCTGAGGCCCAAGTTCAGAGTTCTAAAGTTCAGAGTCTCAGAGCTTCAAGCGACACGAGAACCTTCAGTTACTCAGTTTGCATTGGTTTGATTCTGTCCACTCAGAAGTTACTCCAAAACCCGGAGTAAGGCCTCAGGAGCCAGTTATCACAACGGAATGCGTAAAAACGACAAAGCACATGAAATCCAAACAAACATTTTACAAGTGTGTTTTTGTGTGTAAGAATGTTGAACTCTCTAAGTCCAATGTGAAGAGTTTCATACTCTTCATGAAGAAAGAACGCAAATGATGAAGAAAAGTATTCTTAAGTCACAGATGGTCAGTAGGTTCCTCACAGGGTTCCTCACAGGGTTCCTCACAGGGTTCCTCTGTGGAACTCGTGTCACAGTTTGTGTCGGCCTTTTCTCATGTGGATGTTCAGGGTTCCTTTTTGGGTAAATGTTTTCATACAAATTGAACAGCTGTAAGGTCTCTCCCCGGTGTGAGTTTTCAAATGCCTTTTCAGATGCTCCGTTCGGCCAAATGTTTTCATGCACACTGAGCAGCTGTAAGGTCTCTCTTCAGTGTGTATGATCACGTGTCGGTCTAAATTCACTTTTCGAGTAAAGGTTTTCTTACAGGTTGAACAGCTGAAAGGTCTCTCCCCGGTGTGACATCTCCTGTGTATTTTCAGGTGGTGCATTCGGACGTACGTTTTCTCACAAACCGAGCAGCTGTAAGGTTTTTCTCCTGTGTGGATTTTCATGTGTGCTTGGAAATTACTCATCAGAGAGAATGTTTTTTTACAAACTGAGCAGCTGTAAGGTCTTTCTCCTGTGTGAACTCTCGTATGATGAGCCAAAGAAATTTGTTGAGTAAATGCTTTTTTACAAACTGTACAACTGTAAGGTTTCTCTCCTGTGTGAATTCTGGTATGTATTTTTAGCTTCTGTTTAGTCTTAAATCTCTTCTCACAAACAGAGCACTCGTGTTTCTTGTCCCCCCATTCTTCATCTCCTGCTCCTCCTGCTCCTCCTGCTCCTCCTGCTCCTCCTGCTCCTCCTCCTCCTCCTCCTCCTCCTCCGTCCTCCTCCTCCTCCTCCTCCTCCTGCTCCTCCTGCTCCTCCAGTCCCTGCTCCGTGCCCCTCTGTGACAGTGGCTCTGCTCTCTGCTCCACACTTGTATTTGCTGAATAGACCTGAGTTGTGTGCAGCTGTACTTGTGTCTTTTATCTGGACTTGGTTGTGGTGGTCTCCATCAGCCTCTGTCTCCATCTGTGCAGTTGAACTTGTGGCTGGAGGTTCCCAGTCTTCATCATTGTCAGTTTGTTCCTCAGTCTCTGAGTGTAAATGTCCATGTGGGTCTAAGCTGATGTCTGCTCCTGCTCCTCCACAGTGCTCTCCCTGTGTCAACTCTCTGTGCTCACTTTGTCTTTGTTGAAGCAGTGAGGACTGCTCTTCACTCTTCACACACACAGCAGTGAACTCTGGGAGCTGCTCTTCCTCCTGTTGGAGCCAGTGTTCCTCTGGTTCCTCTTTAATCCGTGCAGTCTCAGGGGTTTCCTCATTCACAGGATCAGGACTGCACCAGTCAATCTGAGCACCTGCAGGAGAGAAGGAGACATGTTTTATAGCAATAATTTCAGATGAATCATTTGCTCCCACCAACCAAAAGGAAAACAGACCAGTCCACTTGTCTGGTGGATACGTCTGTGTGAATGTGGTAAGTGTTTGGTGCTGGTCAGGGGCCGATGGGGCCGATCTGAAGCCTTGCTCCAGAGACAAAGGAGATCATGGACAGAGATGACACGAAGACGTGTTTTGATTACAATTTGACTCAAATTCACACAGAAACGAGTCTAATGAGGAATTGAATTTAGACACGACTAAATGTAAACACATTGAGAGTGTAGGCTTTTTTTCAGTGGTTTGTTTTAATAAACAGCGCTGCAGTGTAGGAATCCATGATGATTCAGGCTTCATCAGATGCAGAAAATAGAAGTTAAAAACGCCAACAGGCCACGCACTCACAATGTACAAGACCAAACTAAAACGGCTTATTTAGACTATTTTCTTCTCAAATGCATGAAAACAAATATTATTCTTGTGTTTTATAGTTTAACCATAGCAATGGAAATGTGTAATGGCAGATATACTCAAATTAAAGTTAAAATATCTGGTTATCGCGTTGAAAATGGTAACAATATTGTGTTTGGGCTCTTGACTTGTTTTGACTGTTAATCATCATAAAAGAAGATCATTGGCCTTTTTGTAAGACTCTTTATGAATAACATTAAGATTAAAAGTTGTTCTTTGTCGCCGAAGCGTTGCGTGAGGCCTGCTCCTGGTCCACGTCTTTGGTTGACGTTTGTGTGGCTCTTTTGTCACGCAAGAGTTAAAAGTCGAGCTTCACACGAGCTCATGGGGACTTTATCTTCACACTGCGTTTTACAATCTCTGAAGTTCTAAAGTTCAGCCTTTGGGCTTCAACTTGAGTCTCCTGTGCCCGTCACGCGCACTGCGTCACGTGAGGCTTTGTGCTGCGAGCTTTCATTGGTTCACGAGGCTTCGCGTTACAATATCAACCTTCCGCAGTCTTTGCGCCACTTCTGAAAACTAAGAAGCAAAAACGTGTCATGATCCGACCTGAGGCCTCACCTTCTGCTCTGAGGCTCAGAACCGAGTCCAGGAGCTGCTGGTTCCTCTGGTTCTCCTCTTTGGAGCGACACAGTTCCTCCTCATACTCCGCTATGGTTCTTTCCACCAGCGCAAAGATCTCCTCCGCAGCCGCAGTCAGACGCGCGTTCGTTCACCAGCGCTCTCAGCGTCACGCTCCTTTCACACATCTTACACACTCTGTTTTTAGCTTTAGCTTTAGCTTTAGCGCGGCGGCGCCGTGTCGGACTTCCGCAAATAAGAAAGGAAAAAGACTAAATCCCGCCCACATTTCCGCCCTTTCAGAGTAAAAGACTTTCTTCTGAACTTGTATCTATGGTTGGATCGTGTTGGTCTGACATCAAACACATAGATGGTTTTATACATTTATTCCAGTTGTTTTTTTAAGTGTGTTTATTTGGTTATTTTACAGTGGTTTTAAAAATGTGTTACAAACCAACATATTTAGCTTCAGGCAGTTAAAAAGTCACTTTAAATATCAATCAACATTTTCTCTGCTTATTCATGTCATTGGCCTAAAGTCATATTTTTTAAAAAAAAACATGTATAATGTAGTAAACCCCCAAATCATGAAGTGAGCATTGAATTTAACAATACTGTAAGAAAAATATAGCATTGTATTATTAATTGGGAGCTTTTAAAAAAAGTCCATTCACATAATTCAAATGCAAAAAGAAAATGGTGAACAACCATAGATTTTGTGTAAAATGAATAAATACTTTGGTAATAAAAAACACAAAATCTTCATACGCGCTGATGTTACAGTGACTTTTATTGTGAAAGAACTCAGTAAAACACACTTTTTAATTCAATGTAATCTGACAAGGGCCCATAATATTTATTATTATTATTATTATTATTATATATATAGAATTGTAAGGTGCATTTTAAATAAATTATATTTGTTACACTGCCCCAAATTTAATCCCCCGGAACATGAACCCAAATCTAATTTTATTGTAATGAAAAATAGCTGTGTTTTCTTTCAAAGGGCAGTCGTAAAAGCCGTCTCTTTCCTTTGAGTTTTCATGTGTTTCAATTACACTTTTGGGCAGGTTTTCTTACAGATTAAACAGTTGTTAAAGTTTCTCTCCTGTGTGAGTTTCATGTGCGTATTCAACGTTCCTCGTCAGGTTTTCTCATCATGTTTTGAACAGCTGTAAGTACGATCTCCTGTTTTCAGAATCAGAAAAGATCTATGCCATCGTCAGTGCAAAAGATCCACAGGCTGGAACTGGCTTTGGTGATTTGATGCAACACACAACACGATGAACGATGACAAAAGCAAGAATGCAATAATGTTGTGTTGTGTGTGTGTGTGTGTGTGTGTGTGTGTTATCTGAAAAGACAATAAAAATCTGTTTAGAAAGCACTGACAAACAGGTTACATTTAGTTGAGGAGGTAGAACTGGCCTGTAGTTGCACCAAACGATCACAAGAGGGCGCCTCTACACTCACATACTCTTGCAAAATCCATACATGAAACACTATTTACAGGCACATATACAGGACCCAAGATAAAGAAGTGTATAACCAAAGCATTATTAATACGTAATAACACTAATGTCAAACTTACACCACAGACCGTACTCACATCATATGGACAGCGGCATGAGGCTCCGCCCCTAACAGCGTAATGACCCAACACCACAATAACATACGGGCCTCAAGGAACTACAATAATCCCTGTTGCATTATGGGAGGTGTAGTATTATCACAAGGCTTTTAACAGCAAAGATACATCAAATAAAGCGTGCATTAAAAAAAACAAATTGAGTTTACGAATAAGATAAGAAAAGACATAAGTCTATACATGTCGGTGTAATCCCTCAGTTGTCCAGGAGGGTTCCATTGTAGAAAGAGATTCAGTTGTTTCATCATCTGGACTCTGTTTTAGAAAAAAACAAAACATTTCCACTCTCATCCTAGAGTCATTCTCAATCTGTGAAACACGTCTGAGAACTCAGGTTTATATCCTGCTCTGTGAAAGCCCCGCCCACAGGGCGGGACCTCCTGATAATGGGCCATTGAAACTGAATGAGACGGGCCTATTGTGCACGGTAAGTGGCTCCACTGTAAGTGCACAATAGTATAAGTATATACACAACATGTAGAGTTATATTTACAGACGCAGTGCAGAAAGAAAACACTGCGATGAGTGGATTTTAATTAAGTTATTGTTAAAGTGAAGTAAAGTTTAAAGTTTTAAAGTTTTAAAGTGTTCATGAGTCCAACAGCAGAAGGAAAGAAACTGTTCTTGTGGTGGAGGTTCTGGGTCCGGATGGGCCGTGGCCTCTGGCCTCCTGCCTGAGGGAGTGGCCTCCTGCCTGAGGGGAGTGGCCTCCTGCCTGAGGGGAGTGGCCTCCTGCCTGAGGGGGAGGGCCTCCTGCCTGAGCCTGGCCCTGCCTGAAGCCTGGAGACGTAGAGGGTCCTACAGAGATCTCAGCAGAGGGCGCTGTAGTCTCTGTTTGTCCCTGGCTTTGGCTCCAGCAGAGGGCGCTGTAGTCTCTGTTTTGTCCCTGGCTGTGGCTCCAGCAGAGGGCGCTGTAGTCTCTGTTTGTCCCTGGCTGTGGCTCCAGCAGAGGGCGCTGTAGTCTCTGTTTGTCCCTGGCTGTGGCTCCAGCAGAGGGCGCTGTAGTCTCTGTTTGTCCCTGGCTGTGGCTCCAGCAGAGGGCGCTGTAGTCTCTGTTTGTCCCTGGCTGTGGCTCCAGCAGAGGGCGCTGTAGTCTCTGTTTGTCCCTGGCTGTGGCTCCAGCAGAGGGCGCCTGTAGTCTCTGTTTGTCCTGTGTGGCTCCAGCAGAGGGCGCTGTAGTACCACACGGTGATGGAGGAGGTGAGGATGGACTCGATGATGGCCGTGTAGAACTGCACCATCATCTGCACTGCAGCTTGGCTGACTGATAAAGAAGCTGCTCTCAAAAGTAACAGCTGTAAGGTCTCCCTCCTGCGTGGCTTTGCAAATGGCGTTTTAGATCACTCTTTTGGGCAAATTTTTTATTACAAATTGAACAAACTGTAAGGTTTCTCTCCTGTGTGCGTTCTCATGTGTTTATTGAGATTACCCTTGAGGTTAAATGTTTTCGCACAGATCTCACAGCTGAAACGTTTCTCTGCCGTGTGGATTCTCATATGTTCATTGAGATTACTTTTTACGACATATGTTTTGTTACAAACTGAGCAGCTGTAAGGTCTTTCCCCAGTGTGAACTCTCACATGATATTTTAAAGTACTTTGTCGCGCAAATCCTTTCATACAAAGTGAACAACTGTAAGGTTTCTCTCCTGTGTGAGTTCTGATGTGTCTTTCTAAGGTTTTTTTGAATGCAAATCTCTTCTCACAAACAGAGCACTCATGTTTCTTGTCCACCCCTTCTCCGTCTTCATCTCCGTCTCCTCCTCCCTGCTCCTGCTGCCGCTGCTGCTGCCTCCTCCCGCTGCTGCTCTCCTCCTGCTCCTCCTCCTCTCCCTGCTGCTCCTCCTCCTCCTCCTCCTCCAGTCCCTGCTCCGTGCCCCTCTGTGACAGTGGCTCTGCTCTCTGCTCCACACTTGTATTTGCTGAATAGACCGAGTTGTGTGCAGCTGTACTTGTGTCTTTTATCTGGACTTGGTTGTGGTGGTCTCCCATCAGCCTCTGTCTCCATCTGTGCAGTTGAACTTTGTGGCTGGAGGTTCCCAGTCTTCATCATTGTCAGTTTGTTCCTCAGTCTCTGAGTGTAAATGTCCATGTGGGTCTAAGCTGATGTCTGCTCCTGCTCCTCCACAGTGCTCTCCCTGTGTCAACTCTCTGTGCTCACTTTGTCTTTGTTGAAGCAGTGAGGACTGCTCTTCACTCTTCACACACACAGCAGTGAACTCTGGGAGCTGCTCTTCCTCCTGTTTCAGCACATGTTCCTCTGGTTTCCTCTTTGATCTGTGCAGTCTTGGGGGTTTCCTGCTTCACACTGGGCTCAGGACTGAACGTGTCCGTCTGAACACCTGCAGGAGAGAAGGAGACATATGTTTATAACAATAATTTCAGATGAATCATTTGCTCCCACCAACCAAAAGGAAAACAGACCAGTCCTCTTGTTTGGTGGACACGTCTGTGTGAATGTGGTGAGTGAGTGGTGTCCGGGGTGATGTGGGGCCCGATGTCATGGGGCCGATGGGGCCGATGGGGGGCCGATGGGGGGCCGATGGGGGCCGATGGGGGGGCGATGGGGGCGATGGGGGAAGCCGGCTTGACTTTCTCAGTTGTTTTTGAGGTATACTTTTCATGTCACCACAGTAAATAACCTGGTCCCTGAGCAGCGTTCAACAGCCAATGACGTGTCACTACAGGATCTAATCAAATACACGTGTGTGTGGCTCAGTGGTTAGGTGGAGCGTGCTAATGCCAGGCTTCATGTGAGCTTCTGTGGGACTTTCTCTCTCTCGTCCCCATTTAACGCTGCACTGTCCTGTCTAATAAAGTCACGGCACATAAATACTGTCGAAAATGTATTTTAAATAAAATAGTGTGTCAGTGGCGATAAACTGTTCCAGTCGCACAGCGAGTTGGACAAGACAGGTAACGTTACGGGGCCAAAAGAATCAAAGCTGACGGTGCACGGCTCCATTGGAAAACAGCCAGCCTCACCAGCCAACAAGGCTAACATGGCTAACAGGTCTGGGGCAGCAGATCAGAACCCCTCCCCCACGGCAGGACAGGGCTCCGCCGGCCCAAATGTGGAACCTCAGGTCTTCCCTTGCTGGAAGGAGGGAAGGCGATATACCCACTTTTCTAATCCCCACACAATCTACTCCAGCACAAGCTATTTCTTTATCGTCAATAAAGAAAGCTCTAAAATCACTGACGCAGATAGGAGCATGATCACTTAGGTCTATTGTGCCCATCTACATTTCTGTAGATTTGGAGGTTCAATGCCAGCCTGCTTAACGATCCTTTGATTAAGGAGAAAATGTCAAACGACATTAAAACATCTGGAGGAAAATGATACTGGGGAAGCTTCCCCGCCCATCCTCTGGGATGCTTCCAAAGCAGTTTTGAGAGAACAAATTATAGCCATAGCCTCCGAAAAAAAGAAACACAGGGAGAAAATGCTAAATGATCTGCAAGAAACATGCCAAGAAGAAGAGTCCTCTAAAGCTAAAAGGAAAATAAAAGAGGAAAAATGTATGATCTGACAGGAAATAAACAGGTAAAATGCTCTTTACCAAACAAGAGTTATTATGAGAGTGGATCAAAATATTCAAAACTATTATCCTGGAAACTTAGAAAACAAGCCGAATGAACAATTTTTAAAATAAAAATACAAGTTTTTTTAAAAAAACCAAACAAGACCAAATTCAATCAGCATTTGAATTCCTTTCCAAAATCCTTTTCTCTAAAATCTCAGGAGATAAAGAAGGATGATATCAATTCCTTTCTGGATGCCCTCAATTTGCCTGTTGTGTCAATAAAGCCAAATTAAATCAAAAATAAAATGGAGGGGCAGAAATAAAAGTGTTGGAAATACAAGGTGTAATCAAGAGACAAAAGAATAATGAATCTCCAGGAGCGACGGGTCACCTCAGAGTGGTAGAAAGCTCGAAAGACACACTTACTCCTTTGCTTTTGGCAACTTTTAACTGGGCTGAAGAAAGCTCTGACCCCTCCGAGTTGGAAAGAGACCACCATATCCCTTATACCAAAAGAAGGGCATGACCGATTGGATTGAGCCTCATATAGACCCATTTGTATTCTGAATGTGGACTATCATTTATACACCTCAATTATGTCCAAAAGAACGGAACAAATCCTCCCAGTCTTAATCTACAATGATCAGACAGGATTTATTACCAAACGACAAACACAACATAAGACGATCTTTACACATCGTAGGAGCCATATGTGGGTTCCCGTAAGCGCTCGTACTCTGTGGTGTTTGGGGGCGGCACTGTGGGTGTGGTTATTAGTGGGAGCGCTCACCTGCTGTATGTGTGTGTGTGGCTTGGGTAATAATGGCAGCGGGGTGAGCACGGGTAAGAAGACTTTTTGTTGACCGTTCACGTTCTACGTTCTACGTTCCCATCTCACCAGAAAGACTCGCCTGGTCAGGTATCGTTGTTGTGGCCAATGCATATTTGTCATCTAATGAAAGTAAGTGCTTAGATGTTTGCATTTGGAGCATAAATACACTACCTGTGGCAACTTCTGTGACGCGTCTTCAATCTTTCAATGCGTTTTAGGATTTGTTTGGACGCCATCGCCGCAATACACAGAAATGAGCCAATACAAAAACAACAAAACAGATGTGCTGTAATAATAAGTAAATTACACTGAGAGCTTTTGATTCTGAGCGCTGGACTTATCTAAAAGAGGAGCTGAACAAACAATAGACCTAGACGAAATAAAACATAAAATAAAAATAATACAACAAAACTACGATAGTCCAACATCGAAATGGTCGCCTGACAGAAGCACTGATCGTCTAAGGGGTGAGGGCTGCGTCTTACCTGGGAGAGTGACTTAGAGGCTATCTGCAACAACCCTTGCCTGTTGCGGAACTAAAATGCCATCGCAATGTTTGTATCCGCAAAAGCGACTTTTCGCCGAAATGCAATATGTCCAACATTTTGTAACAGTTGATAAAACCTAATATCTATAAAATAAAATTACCTGTTGAAGACATGGGCATAACATTGAAATGCTCTAGATATTTAGGCTGTCGTCTCTGAAGAAACCAGAAATGTCCAAACTCAATGTGATACTGCATTTTTCTTCAAATTGAGAAATTTATGTTTAATCTCAACTTCAAATCAGAGTCCCCTTTTGACCTTTGACCTACCCAATGGCAAACAGAATCTCTGAGATATTAGGTGTGGTCCTCCATAAAGAATATTCCTATTTGGAAAAAAAAAGAATGATACTCTTTTATACGACTCGAGAAAGATCTTGAAAAATGGATGTTATCTCATACTTGATTCCAAATCAAAGGATTAACTTATAAAAAAAAAAATTCATGTTTTCCCAGAAACACGGTTCTGGACTCTTTTCCAATTTCCATCCGAAACCGTTTTATTATTGCCATTTGATTGATTTCAGAGCCATATATTTGGGCCTTAAATCTCCTGCCATGGACACAGTAAATGGATATCTTTGGAGCAAACTGCTGCATGACTCAAACTGCTTCGACTGGACTGGACCGACACAGTGTCGGACATATGGACAACGGAGAAGATCACATTTGGACTATAAAATGGACACATTTGACAGACTTGGGACCAGTTGAGGCGTTTGTTCTGGACTTCGAGTGCCTTCGTTTTATTCAGAGGTCAAGTCTTCTGTATCTGGAGCACATGCCGCAGTGCCAGGGGCCACTTCTCCCGTCACCCCCGGCTCACACCAGACCTGTGCCGATGCCACTGTAATGACTCGATTACACACAATGCCCACATTCAATAAACGGTGCGGTCAGTGGTCCCGGATGTGCCGCTCCGAGCGCTTTGGAGACCAAAAGTCGGCCAGAAACAGGCTGCAGTGATGACAGTTTGGATGTGATTCATTTGAACTTCTGTAGCCTCAATAAAAGGACTCACACTGACCACACTTCAGATCAGACGCTCTGCTGCGTGAGCTCAGGTGATGCACGTGCACTTTTCCGGGATCCTGACTTACAAACTCGGGAGCACGAGAAAGAGCCCTTATTTTAAACATATGCTCACTGCACTTCGTGGGCCCAGTGCTTTTCTGTGGACTGAGTCTGATGTTTTCCACTCTGAGGCCTCACCTTCTGCTCTGAGGCTCAGAACCGAGTCCAGGAGCTGCTGGTTCCTCTGGTTCTCCTCTTTGGAGCGACACAGTTCCTCCTCATACTCCGCTATGGTTCTTTCCACCAGCGCAAAGATCTCCTCCGCAGCCGCAGTCAGACGCGCGTTCACCAGAGCTCTCAGCGTCACGCGCCTTTCACACATCTTACACTCTGTTTTTAGCTTTAGCTTTAGCTTTAGCTTTAGCTTTAGCGCGGCGGCGCCGTGTCGGACTTCCGCAAATAAGAAAGGAAAAAAGACTAAATCCCGCCCACATTTCCGCCCTTTCAGAGTAAAAGACTTTCTTCTGAACTTGTATCTATGGTTGGATCGTGTTGGTCTGACATCAAACACATAAATGGTTTTATACATTTATTCCAGTTGTTTTTTTAAGTGTTTATTTGGTTATTTTACAGTGGTTTAAAAATGTATTACAAACCAACATATTTAGCTTCAGGCAGTTAAAAAGTCACTTTAAATATCAATCAACATTTTCTCTGCTTATTCATGTCATTGGCCTAAAGTCATATTTTTAAAAAAAAACATGTATATGTAGTAAACCCCCAAATCAAGTGAGCACTGAATTTAACAATACTGTAAGAAAAATATAGCATTGTATTATTAATTGTGAGCTTTTAAAAAAGTCCATTCACATAATTCAAATGCAAAAAGAAAATGGTGAACAACCATAGATTTTTGTGTAAAATGAATAAATACTTTGGTAATAAAAACACAAAATCTTCATACGCGCTGATGTGACAGTGACTTTTATTTGTGAAAGAACTCAGTAAAAACACACTTTTAATTCAATGTAATCTGACAAGGGCCCATAATTTATTATTATTATTATTATTATTATTATTATTATTATTATTATTTTATTATATAGAATTGTAAGGTGCATTTTAAATAAATTATATTTGTTACACTGCCCCAAATTTAATCCCCCGGAACATGAACCCAAATCTAATTTTATTGTAATGAAAAATAGCTGTTTTCTTACAAAGGGCAGTCGTAAAAGCCGTCTCTTTCCTTTGAGTTTTCATGTGTTTCAATTACACTTTTGGGCAGGTTTTCTTACAGATTAAACAGTTGTAACGTTTCTCTCCTGTGTGAGTTTCATGTGCGTATTCAACGTTCCTCGTCAGGTTTTCATCATCATGTTTTGAAACAGCTGTAAGTACGATCTCCTGTTTTCAGAATCAGAAAAGATCTATGCCATCGTCAGTGCAAAAGATCCACAGGCTGGAACTGGCTTTGGTGATTTGATGCAACACACAACGATGAACGATGACAAAAGCAAGAATGCAATAATGTGTGTGTGTGTGTGTGTGTGTGTGTGTGTGTGTGTGTGTGTGTTATCTGAAAAGACAATAAAAATCTGTTAGAAAGCACTGACAAACAGGTTACATTTAGTTGAGGAGGTAGAACTGGCCTGTAGTTGCACCAAACGATCACACAAGAGGGCGCTCTACACTCACATACTCTTTGCAAATCCATACATGAAACACTATTTACAGGCAAATATACGGACCCAAGATAAAGAAGTGTATAACCAAAGCATATTAATACTTAACACTAATGTCAAACTTACACCAACACCGTACTCACATCATATGGACAGCGGCATGAGGCTCCGCCCTAACAGCGTAATGACAACACCACAATAACATACGGGCCTCAAGGAACTACAATAATCCCTGTTGCATTATGGGAGGTGTAGTATTATCACAAGGCTTTTAACAGCAAGATACATCAAATAAAGCGTGCATTAAAAAAAACAAATTCAGTTTACGAATAAAGATAAGAAAAGACATAATAAGTCTATACATTCGGTGTAATCCTCATTTGTCCAGGAGGGTTCCATTGTAGAAAGAGATTCAGTTGTTTCATCTGGACTCTGTTTTAGAAAAAAACAAAACATTTCCACTCTCATCCTAGAGTCATTCTCAATCTGTGAAACACGTCTGAGAACTCAGGTTTATATCCTGCTCTGTGAAAGCCCCGCCCACAGGGCGGGAACCTCCTGATAATGGGCCATTGAAACTGAATGAGACGGGCCTATTGTGCACGGTAAGTGGCTCCACTGTAAGTGCACATAGTATAAGTATATACACAACATGTAGAGTTATATTTACAGACGCAGTGCAGAAAGAAAACACTGCGATGAGTGGATTTTAATTAAGTTATTGTTAAAGTGAAGTAAAGTTTAAAGTTTTAAAGTTTTAAAGTGTTCATGAGTCCAACAGCAGAGGAAAGAAACTGTTCTTGTGGTGGGAGGTTCTGGTCCGGATGGGCCGTGGCCTCCTGCCTGAGGGGAGTGGCCTCCTGCTGAGGGGAGTGGCCTCCTGCCTGAGCCTGGAGACGTACAGGTCCTACAGAGATCTCAGCAGAGGGCGCTGTAGTCTCTGTTTGTCCCTGGCTTGGCTCCAGCAGAGGGCGCTGTAGTCTTGTTTGTCCTGGCTTGGCTCCAGCAGAGGGCGCTGTAGGCTCCGTTGTGTAGAGCTGCTCCATCATCTGCACTGCAGCTTGGCTGACTGATGAGGGACTGCTCTCAAAATTAACAGCTGTAAGGTTTCTCGCCTGTGTGGCTTTGAAATGCGTTTAGATGCCACTTTTGGGCAAATGTTTTCTTACAAACTGAACAACTGTAAAGGTTTCTCTCCTGTGTGCGTTCTCATGTGTTTATTGAGATTACCCTTAGAGGTTAAATTTTTCGCACAGATCTCACAGCTTAAACGTTTTCTGCCGTGTGGATTCTCTATGTTCATTGAGATTTACTCTACAAATGTTTTGTTACAAACTGGCTGTAAGGTCTTTCCCCAGTGTGAACTCTCACATGATATTTTAAAGTACTTGTCGCGCAAATCCTTTCATACAAAATGAACAACTGTAAGGTTTCTCTCCTGTGTGAGTTCTGATGTGTCTTTCTAAGGTTTTTTTGAATGCAAATCTCTTCTCACAAACAGAGCACTTATGTTTCTTGTCCCCCCCTTCTACGTTTCCCTCCTCCTCCTCCCTCCTCCTGCTCCTCCTGCTCCTCCTGCTCCTCCTGCTCCTCCT